>JAJPUD010010195.1:51528-65113 GCA_023553655.1 Myrmecobius fasciatus | reverse complement strand
TTCTTTTTCTATTTTTTTCTATTTTATTTTGCAGTGATCTCATTTCGTTTCCCCATGTTTCTTCTAACTCTCTTTTAAGATTTTTTATGCAATCTTCAAAGAAAGCCTTGTGACATGGTGACCAGTTTATGTCTCTCTTTGGGGCTTTTTCTGGAGTTGCTTTACCTTTAGGGGCCTCAGGATTTGAGGTCTGTTCTTCCCTCTCTCCATAAAAGTTGCCAATGTGAGAGCTCTTTTTGGTTTTTTATTCATTTTTTTTAAAGGTGTGAGGTCTGTTTAGGGCAAAGGTGGGGCAGCTGCTTTAATTTGCCCTGGGGCAGTTCTGCTGATTGAGTTATTTCAGGAACTGGGCAGTTCTGCTGATTGAATTATGTCAGTTGCTGGGCAGTTCTGCTTTAGTTCACCCTGGGGCAGTTCTGCTGATTGAATTATTTCAGGTACTGGGCAGCTCAGCTGATTGAATTATTTCTGGTGCTGATCAGTCCTGTTGTTTGATTGATTGCTTTAAGGTGCTGTGTAATGGCAGCTAGGTCCGATGCTCATCAGGGGTTCAGTGGTTCACAATCTATCCCCCTCAAAAGGCAGACCCTCCAAACCACCTGCCCACAATCAGGACAGATTGTTCCAAGAGGTCCGCAGAAGACTCCCAGGTGTGTGAAAAGCACAACGCTCCCACTCCTGTTCCGACTCCTGTTCCAGCTCCCTGCTCCAGCTCCCTGCCCCAGTCTCCCTGCACTGCAGTCTGGGTTCAGTAGACCACCCCCCTGCCCAATTAAAACAGACCTGTTTTGAGGTTCTTCCAGAGTATCTTCTTCTAGAATCGTGTTGTTCTCCAGATATTGTGGATTTTTTTGCTTCAGAATCAGTCTAGAGGCTTCATATGTTGTTGGTTTGAGGGGAGGTTAGAGGAGGTTACAGAGACTCCTGTCTGATCTCCGCCACCATGGCTCCACCCCCGGAAGGAAGTCGGGGAGAGATTTCTTAAAAACAAAACAAAACAAAACAAAACATAGAGATCCTAATTTGACACGAAATTTTGTTTTTGTCAATGTAACAATAATTTAAGAATATTATAATTGGTCATAATCCTATTGGTCTATTTTATTTTAGCTGATTTTCATTTGTTGATGTAAGCTGGTACATCTTTTCTGAATTCTTTCCTAATATTGGTGAAGATAAACTGAACTTACAGTTTGAAGATCTAGATTCTTGTCCAGAATCTGGAACTAAATCTTTGTGTGACCTTGAAGAATTTATTTTTCTCCCTCCAGATTTAAATTTTATCATCTAGAAAAGGATTGGCTTAGGATAAATTACTTACTAGGTTCTTTAGCTCTCTAATGAATTATGATGTTAATTATGTCTATTGTTACTGCCCTGAGTATTTGTCTTACAAAAACTCTATTCTTCATTTCATTTTTCCTACATTTTTGCATAACTTTTCAATGAAAATTCTTATTTACATGTGCTTATATGTTTTAAATTGACAATATTATGCATTTTTGGTTATATTCAATGTATTTACTTTGGAGATCAAAGAGGTAACAATGTAAGGCTTTGTCAGTGACCAAACTTATATGTCTTTTTGCCTTCAAGGGGAAACTTACTTTTCAAAATGACTGCAATTAGATTTTTAGCACAGATGTGCACAGCAGTATATGCACAATATGCAAGCATGTACCTTATTTTCCCAAGTAACTGTTGAAAATGGCACTCAGGCTAATTATCTCTCAAAAATGATTTAGAAGGACAAAAATCAGAATTAGAGCAAGAGCCAGGCGATATGCTACAAAGTTTGGGCACAGAAATGTTGTCTTTAGGAGATAATTTTAATATTGCTAATCCAGGTAACAATAATAAAGAACTTATATCACTCTGTACCTCTCAATGATAGTAGTAGCAAAATTCTACAATTTTATAAACACAGAGTCTGTTGAATTATTATTTCAACCATTGCCCTATTAGTTATTGTGTGATTCCTATAAAGTAGTATGGATATAGGTATTATATTTTTCTCAGATTGGGAAATTAAATTCAACTCAATTCTATTTAATATAGTAAATGCTTATTAAAGAAGGCATAGCAGATAATGTGTTTTATAGTTACATTCAGAAATGTGAGTTCAAATTTTTATGACAATTGCTATATGATCATAGGCAAGTCATATTAAGTCTGTAAGCCTGAAAATATACTAAAGTATGGATGGGTAGAAATCTGTATGGGATATTTCACATTAAAAATCTCAATTTCTTGTTATATTGATATAGATATAAGTCCCATTCACATATGCTAAATATTAAAGGGTAAAAAAAAAAACCATGATACTTTCCTAAAGGAATTTTTAATTGACTAGAGATAGGCACAGGATACTAGCTAGCACATGTTAGGGCAAATGATAAAGTTCACTCTGAATAGTTGCAAAAGGAGAGAAAATTTATATTTTGGCAGATTCCAGGAAAAGAGAAAACATACAGCAGTATTAGATATGGCAGCAAATTTAAATAAAAGGGCAAACAACTTTTTTGAAATAGGACCAATGGGAAGGTTAATTGATAGTTTGGTCTATAAATATTCTTTGGATGAAAATTGTCTCCTTCACTATTCTGGTTGGATTTCAGTACTACAAAGAATTGGATAGGGCTGGATTCTTTAACAAAACTTCTAGAGTTTAGTAATGTTAGTAATCAAGAAATTATAATAATTAAACATGCTATATACTACATCATAATATAAAAATGGAGGGTGTAAGGCCCAGGGCTTGCAGCCAGCAGGAACGCACGTAACCATCTGGGGGCTGAAAGGCTGAGCACACGGTGTGACAGAACACTGCTGATATGGCAGTGCTGATACAGCAGAACACCGTGGGAGGGAGGACCATAGAGCCTAAGTCACATGATAGATGTTCTGCATATTGCACACGACCTGCAAGTACTGCACACGGCTCGCAGGCTGGTGCCCTATCAGAGCAGGCCAGCTCAGACCTGAGACCTTCGGGGTGGGACACGATTGGTTCGCTGTGGCATGGGCGGGGGAGGACGAGAAGGATAAAAAGGAGGCTGCAGGGGGAAGAGAAGAGACTGCTGCTGCTGCTGCCATAGAGGCCGCCACCATTAGCTTAAGATAGGACAAGGTGTAATGGTAGAACTTAATAAAGTAAGATAAGCATATCCCTGTGTCCTGTGGTGAACTGTGAAGTTTCTTCCAGTGGAGGCTGAGAGCCGGAGACGTCCGAAGCTTGTAGAGGTAAGTATATCCTACCCTTAATTGTAACGCTGGTCGTTACAGGAGGGTACTTATAGATCATTTTGCTTTTTAATAGATTTATTTGTAAGTACAAAATAGTAGATTTTCTCCCTTTTATGTGACTGAAATATATTTGGAAATGAGTATGCAGATGTTTCTTAGAGGAAGTCATGTTGGATACCAGTCAATCTTCTCTTTTACCTAGCTTATGTATCTGGCTGCTTTCTGCCTAGATCAGACTTCCTATCTTTGAGTTTTTGATTTTTTTTATATAGCACCCTTTCTCTCTAGAATGGTTAACATCTGGTTTCTTTAACTGTTTTTTGTATTGTATTAATCTCTTCAAGGTCTCCTCAAGCAGAATTTTTTGTTTACTTTTTCTCTCCCCTGCTTAAGTGTCCCATAAATTCTTGTCTGAATAAGGTTGTCACATCTCTAAGAGCAAAAACTGTTTTACCAACAAGAAATATTCTTGAGTATTCTCCTTGTTTACTCTACATTTCCCCATTATAAAATAATTACTTTAAGAAAAATTATGAAATTAACAGTGACAAATATTTTAACACATAGTATAAAGAAAAAAGACTATAAAGATGAAATTCTCTTCATGAAAATTTTATTAACATATAATATAGATTTGTACATGTACATATATGTTTGTATACATACACATATACACATAAACGCAAGATACTAACAACAATGGTCTATGTTTTTATTTCATTGTTCATATTTTTTATTTTTGGTTTTATTCTGTGTATCTAGTAATATTTTTATTGTTGCTCTTTTGGAAAAGAATTTACTTACCAACCAATTCACCCTTTCCAGAAAAGCTTTCTCTTTCAATAAATGTGTATCAATCATAAAAATAAATAAACATTTAATAAATAAATCATTTTATTTATTTAAAAAATTATTTATATAAAATTATTTAAATTTATTTATTTATAATAATTAAATAAATATTTATATTTATAATAAATAAACTTACTTATTTAAATTTATTATTTATTTATTTATTTTTTTAATTTAAAAAATAAATCAACATTTAATCATTTCTAACAATGAATTTTTCATTTTGGTCTTCTATCTCTATTATGTTGTTTTTCAAATGAAATGAATAATTTCTTTATAATTAACAATTTTCATTCAGAATGAGAAAGGGGAAAGGGAGGAAGAGAGGAAGGGAGAGAGAATTAGAATGAAGTCCTATTTCAGATTTCAGACTGATATAAGAGTAAATGAGAAATAGTTGTTATTTTCACAGAGTTTAAAGGGTAATTTTGTGGATTTTTGGGCATTTCTTTCTTTCTTTAATTATATGTAAGGCTCTATCTTCTATGAATAATAAAAAACTGATCCATGCATGAACTTTTATTATTTTATGTTATAGATAGTTGCTTATGAATCATTTTTTTAGTAGTATGGAATTAACTTGAAGGCAACGACTTCTCTCTTCTCTTTATACCTTTTCCACAGGCCCAAGTACAGTGTCTTTATTTAATGCCTACTCAATTAATGTAACTTTTAATCTTGTCTGGTGCTACACCTGAGTTAGCAAGTTGCATAATAGAGTTTAAAAAATGTCATATATTTTATTTGGGAAATTCCTTGATATTTTCAATGAATCAGGTGGTCAGATCATAGCATGAGTCTAAGATAGGCAGTTCAAGTTTAATACTGGGATCCACAATATTATAAAAAGCCAAAGAAGAACACAATATATAGAAAAATCCTCTATGGTCAAATATGAGGATAATAATTTCATATTATTAAAAATCATCAAGGGTTGGCATTTGCAATTTTGTACAGAGTGCTTAAAATGAAAAGGATATAGATCAATTGAAGCATATTTGTATAAATTAAATTTTAAATTCCAAACTTGCAGATTAATGAAATAATTTCATGTAACCCCTTTTTTTCTCAATTGTCAAACTCAGGATTTCACATCATTTTCAGTCCACAAAAGTACTCCATGAACTTCAATGTTTTCATTTACTTAATATTAACAGAATAAATTTTAGAGACATTATTTCTTATTGTATTACAGAAAGAGAGGAGGGTTATGAATCTTTTTGTTTCCATCTGAGCAATACAAATGATATGGGAAGACCCAATTGTTTTCACTTTCAGTTAGTGGCCAGGTAGTACAACAGAATTAATTACTAGGTAGTATGATTGGACCATCTTCTGGTTTGAGAATCTCTATTACTGAATTTCAACCAGAAACCTAGGGATTCATTGGCAGTTGTTCAACAAAAGAAGCCAAAACTCAGCTTGCATTCAACTGAGTAAGTATAACTTTAGGCTGTCATTTCTGAAAGGAGAAACACATTAATTATCAAAGAGAGAACTTCACTGCAAACTTTTAGATAACTAGCAATGAAAGGAATACTAATTTCAACTAATAATATTCTTTAAAAGTTTATAGTATATTATGGGGTCAAATTTGGTTCCTAGTATTATGTGAACTCTTCCTATGGTATTTTCTGTTAAAGAGAGAATGTCATTTAAATCTTAGTTTTGTGAAATTTTAATGGTACAGGAGGAAAACTCTAAGTTAAACTGTTCATCTTTTTTTTAAGGGAAGAAGTGTTTTTGTTTGATAATACAATTGAGGTTAGAAGGGCACATTGGTATAAATAAAATAAAGATCTTTTCACAGTATTTTATTGTATTTTACTCAGATACAGTCTATTTTAGTGATTTCAGGTAACAGAGACTGTATTTTTATAGAAGAATCAAGTTAATATTGTGCCTAGAACAAAGGCTTATTGTTTGTTTTAATTATAGTATTCTACCATGGTGACCAGAAATAAATAAACACTTCTGAATTTTCATGTTTCCTTGAAATGTATGTCTGTTGTATTTCACATCAGGGATAAGCCTATCATTATTTTACATGCTTATGAATAGATCTAAGTTTGAATAAAAAATGACATTATTTAAACTTATATCACAGTAGAAGTTGAACTAATGTCAAGATTTATTAGTTCATTTTTCCTTCTATAGAAGGTTGATGATTTTCTTTTTTTAAAAAAACACAGATATTACTTAGTCTATATTTTATGCATCAAAGTAGAAAATCCTGCAATACTATGATTTTATAATGTTGAAATATCCATTATTGTATCTTTAGGAAGTATTGCAGTCAAGCCATTCTGTCAAATTGCTAGGAGTGTACTGGAGCCAGATATTGCCAGCATGCAAGAGTCAACTGCAAAAGTTTCTATATCATCATTTAGACACAAAAATTTGCTACAAATGGGGTTTGGTTTATTGTTTTGGTGAATTTTGACACTTAAGAAAATGCTAATAACGGCGCAAAGTTAAAAAGTGTGTGTAAATTATTATTCCTCTCAGAGGACATCTGTTAAACACTGACAAATATATCATTGATTACTTTAAGAACATTGAAATACATGTAATATATGTTTCTAATATATAGTGAGAGAAGAAATACAGTAGAAGATTCAGGGAATGAAGATAACAATAAAGTATATTAAAAATTTCACTCTTTTGTTTATTCATTCAGCAAATGAAGAAACAGAATAATAGAATTTAAGATGCTGACCAAAGTCAAAGGGATCACACTTTTAAAAATTCCTAAATATTATTATTTATTAACTTTAACATTAATTTTAACATATTTTAATTCCAAAATATCTTTCCCTCCAGTCTCTGACCCATCATTATATTAGCCATGTTTTAAAAAAAAGCAAGAAAAATAAAATTAAATAATTACACTTAAATTTGCATTCAAAGTTCATCAGTTCATTCTCTGAAGGAATATAGCATTTTTTTTGAATCATGAGCCCTTCAGAATTTTATTAGATTATCATGCTGTTCATAGCATCTGATTATTGCTGTTATTGTGTACAATTATCTCCTGCTTCTGCTCACTTTGTTTTGCAACAGTTTGTATAATTTTCCCCAGGTTTTGTTTTTGTGAGACCCCTCTGATTATAATTTTTATAGCAAAATAGCTTCCCAACAGTATCTTATATCACCACTTATTCAGTCATTTCCCCAATTTTTTGCCTCTTTTCTATTTTTAATACTTTGCCAGCACAAAAAAGCTGCAATAATATTTTGTATGTTTCTCCTTTGCTTTAATCTTTTAGAATACAGATCTAGTGTGATATTGCTAGGTAAAAGAGTATTCACAATTTTATAGCTTTTGGGGTATGGGTTCAAATCTCTCTCCAGAATGAGTGGAACAGTTACAACTCCATGAAAAGTGAATTAATGTACCTCTTCTTTCATGTTCCCATTAGCACTTGCCCCTTTCCTTGTATGTTATGCTAATTAAAACAACCATAGAGTGGTTTTAATTTGCATTTCTCTAATCAACAGTAACTTTGAACCAATGGATCATAATTTGAATTTAGATTTTGTGATTTCAAATCCAGTACTTAGAAATCTCTAGGTACTAAGAGACATTACAAATTAGATAAATTTTGAGATTATGAAGTTTATAATAAAATATGATAATCCTAGTCCCATAAATGTCATTTCTGTTTTCATTTTCAATATTTTAATCCTTACTTGAGTACCATATGAGCATTCCATAGATAGCTCATAGCAACTCCCAAAGAAAAAGTTACTGGGGACTGTTAAAAAAGGGATAATCAACTATGATTTGCAAGTGAACTCAAAAAGGTTTTTTTTTTTTTTAATTTTATTTGCATCACATATGTGTGGGTAATTCTTCAACATTAACCCTTACATAGCTTTCTGTTACAAATTTTTCCCCCCAACTCCCCACCCCTCCCCTAGATGGCAGGATATCCACTACATGTTAATTATGTTAAAATATTTGACAAATCGAATATATGTATACATATTTCCAAACTTATCATTGTTGTGCAAGAAAAATCATATCTACATAAAAGACATATCAGATAAAGGAAACAAAATGTAAGCAAACATCAATCAAGAGTATGGGAATGTTATGTTGTGGTCCCCATTTCACATTCCTCTCTCTAGGTGTATATGGAACAAAATTTGTGGGATAAGGCCAAAGCGGTTATAAGGGGTAATTTTATATCTCTAGATGCTTACTTGCATAAAATAGAGAAAGAAAAGATCAGTGAATTGAGCTTACAATTAAAAAAGCTAGAAAAAAGAGCAAATAAAAAACCCTCAATTAAATACCAAAGTGGAGATTCTGAAAATAAAAGAGGAGATTAATAAAATTGAAAAAAAAACTATTGACTTAATAAATAAAACTAAGAGTTGGTTTTATGAAAAAAACAACAAAATAGATCATCACACATTCTTACTGTTATTCTGTACAGTATATTTCTGGTTCTGCTTGTTTCACTCAGCATCGGTTCATGTAAGTCATTGCAGGCTATTCTCAAATCAGCTTGTTTAATATTATTTATAGAATAACAATATTCCATTAGTTTTATACACCATGATTCATTCAGCTATTCCCTAAATGATGTGCATCTACTAATCTCTCAATTCTTTGCTACCACAAAAAGAGCTCCTGCAAACATTTTTTTTTTCACATATGGGTCCTTTTCCTTCCTTTATAGTTTCCAGTGACATTGCTGGTTCAAAGGGAATTCACAGTTTTATAGCCCTTTAGACATAGCTTCAAATTACTCTCCACTTTACAACTTCACCAACAATGTACTAGTGTTCCAGTTTTCCACATTCCCTGCAACATATATCATTATTTTTTCCTATCATCTTAGACAATCTGAGATATGTGAGGTGGTACCTCAGAATTGTTCTAATTTGCATTTCTTTGTTCATTTGACTATAGATGATTTGAATTTAGTCATTTAAACATTCTCTGTTTATACCTTTTGACCATTTATTAATTGGGAAATTATTTGTGTTCTTATAAATTTGACATAGTTCTTTATATATTTCAGAAATAAGGTCTTTGTCAAAAACACTGGTTTTAATTTTTTCCATATTTATACTTTGGTTTTAATTTTATCTGTGTTGGTGCAAAACTTTTTAATTTAATGTAATCAAAGTTGTGCATTTTCCCTTTCAAAATGTTTTCCAGTTCTTCTTTGGTCATAAATTTCTCCATTCTCAAAAAATCTGATAGGTATACTATCCTTTGCTCTTCTAATTTGCTTATGGTATCACCTTTTATACCTAAATCTTATACCTATTTTGATCTTATTTTGGTATGGGGTGTGAGATGTAGATCTATGATGAGTTTTTTACATAATATTTTCCAGTTTTCCCAGCAATTTTTACAAAATATCGAGTTCTTATCCTAGAACCTGGAATTTGGAAGCTTATGAAATACTAAATTTTAATAGTCATTTATTGTAGTTATCATGTGTATCTAACCTCTTCCATTGATCCACCACTCTATTTCTTAACCAGTATCAAATAGCTGTGATGACTGCTATTTTATAATAGAATTTTAGGTCTGCTAAGTTCTGCTAAGCCACTATCCTTTGTATTTTTTTTTCATTAAGTCCCTTGATCATTCACCTCTACTCCTGGGGAAAAGAGGGTGCTGTCCCAAGCTTCCTCTTCACCTCTGAACCTTGGCATTGAGTAAAGGGTCCCCTTCTGTTTGGAGGGGGCAGCTTCACATGCTCTTTTCAGTAAACTCCCTGTTTTCCCAGAGTTTGCTCTCTGAGGTAGGGACTGGAGATGACCTCACTGATGTGCTCCTCTCCTGAACCAGAACTGAGGGTCTTAGTTGGTGATTTGTTATGATTAAGACTGTCTCCCCTGCTTTCCCAGAGACTATCTGAGCTTCCTTAAACATCTTTTTTCACCCAAGTTAGAATGACCTTTCTTAAAGTTTTTCCAGTCTATCTTGAGCTGAAGAGTGGTTTCATTTCATCAAAATCTGTTGAGAGGCTTGGAGTCATGTGTTTTTCAAGGGAAACTCAGAGATCACAAGAAGCTTCCTGGCTTTACTCTGCCATCTTGACTCCACTGAAGAGGTTGTTGGGTTTTTTTTTTGTTTGTTTGTTTGTTTTTTTGTTGTTGTTTTGTTGTTGTTTTTTGTTTTTTTTAACTTCACTATTCTCTTCAGAATATGAATCTTCACTATTCCCATAGTAAGTTTCTGTCCTTGGGTTTTTTCTTTGCTTGTGCATTTAAAAAAAAAAATTAAAACTATTAGTGTAAAAAAGTGGTGGTATTGGGGGTGCCTCTGACTACAGCTCTCCCCTTTGACCTAGAATTGTCAAAAGTTCCACTGTCCTTTAATTGCCCACAATCCACAGTGTCCCTGCCTCATTGCTTTTGTACTCACCAAGCAATATGGGCCTTTTTCTGTGCAGCGCAGCTGGGCTTGGTGTTCCTAATCAGAGGAAGTTCCCTCAGTCTGTCCTCCTCCCCTCATTGTCAGGGAGGTGAAAATGTCTATGGTTCTTGCTGAGGCTCCCTATGAACCTGGCTAGCCCTAGGGCTCTAGGCTTGCTGTTCCTATGGGCTAGTCTGGAGGTATTTATGCTTTACACCAGCTAAACCCCATGCTGGAATCTTTTTTTTTTTTTTTAAATCTGCTGGGATTGTCCTAGGAGAATTCCTGTTCTGCTGCAAGTCTTATTTGTTTTTCATTATCTATGTTCAAGTTAAGATGCAATTTTGTTTTGTTTGCAGGGGAAATATGGAGAGCTTGGGATTTTCTGATCCACTCTATCGTCTTCTCAGGAACAGCCTTCTCTTTTTACTATTTTAATCAATCACAATTACTCATCATAAATATTTTAAATCTGGCGTGGAGTGAAAGACCCTAATTTTACAGATGAGAACATGAAAATACATAGAGTTTAAATGTTTTTCTCTAGTTCAAATAGTTATTTAATTTGGAAATCTGGAATTTAAATATCCCATTACCCTTAATTAGTGCTCATTCTACTTTACTACAATGCTTTTATGCCAACAATTCAATACAAAACATTTCAATTTGTCAATTAATAAATAAGCATTTATTAAACACCTACTATATGCCTGGCACTCTATTAGGTAATAGAAATAAATGTTCAAAAAAAAGAAATAATCTTGATTCATAAAGAACTTGCATTCAAATAGATTATTAGGATAGAAGCAATGATGTAAAATATTGTGTTAAAAAAGGAATTAAATTCTAAGATAAAGACAAAGTTTTCAAATGGGAATTTTAATACTTGTGAAGACAATAAAGAAAGATATTTGAGGGAATTAGTTCTCTACCCCTGTACCTATGAATTTAATTATAGTAGGTCATTTTTCATTCCATCTATTCCTAAAGTTAGGTTACCCTCTATTTTTAAATTTTGTTTTTATTCAAAACTTTACTAACATCATAAAACAAATATTTTAATATATGTAATAGAATTGAAAAAAGTATTTGAAACTGCAGATTTACTCTCATTTTTCATCATATAATAAATTTAATATGGAAACTGTCTTATTTGATTGTGATTCTTTTCAACTTATCTTTCACAAACTCTTAACTGTGAGATATAAAAACATCCAGACACATAGTTTCTTGATAATTAATTGTTTTATTAATCATACTAGCATATAATAAAAAAACAGATCAGTAGGGCTCTCAAATGCCATAGACTCCTCAAGAAATACATTTAATGCTTATATACCCTTGGAAGATTGGGTATTTTTGAGGGTGGCAATCAGTTCTGACTGGTAAACAAATAATGAAAGAATTACTATTATACTGAAAGGCGAGCTTATTCTAATGATGGGCTGAGGGAAGGGACTCTGATCATTCAGTCTTGAACAAAAAGACTTATATTTGATCTAGACTGCTCCTATCTAGGACAATTTAGGTAAAAGTGAGTCTACTTCTACTGAGACCTGGGAGAGTGCGAACATAATGTGCCAGAATTCATGTTAGATTAAATTCTTTGTAAAATTCTCTAGGTGCATAGAGTAACAATTCCAAAATTTCCATTAATCTATCCTGTCCTTCAGAGACCTAACCCTTGACCTAATCTCCAAATGAGGAAAGGAAAAAAATTCCAGATCTCCTCATTATTTGGTAATTTAACAATCATTTTTCTCATATGAAAAATTGTTCAATGGATTTACTTTTCTTCTTCTCAGTACTACCCTCCTCTTCTTTCTTGTTCTTTTTTATCTTTTTCTTCTTGTTTTTGTGCTTCTCCTACTCCCTTCCACCCCTCTTCCTCTTTCTCTTCTTCCTGTTCCTTCTCATTTTTCTCATTATGTTCTTTCCCCTCTTCCTCCTAGACCACCTTCTTCTTTTCTTCTTTCTTGTTGTTCTTGTCCTGCTCTTCCTCCTCCTTTTTTTCCTCCTTCTCTCCTCGTCCTCCTTCTTATCTTTCTCATTCTCCTCCTCTTGAGCTACCTCTTTTCATTTTAAAAAATAGTTTTTATATTTTTTCTTCATTTAAGATGAATTTCCTGAAGACCAAATACTTTAAAATCCCAAATTATTAATCCTAATTCCATGAATTCAAAAATTGACATTTAAGGAGTCTCACTAAGAACATTTCATTTTTCATTTGGCTACATCATTTTAATACTTTTATGATTTCTTCACCATGTTCCCTAATGGTTTAATTATCCCTTATATTCCCTCCTTGTTTTTAGGTCCTTTTTAATATTTTCCTTTTTAGATTTTTTCTTGCCTATTTGAATTGTAAAGTCCTTGAAGGCAGATACTGGCACTCTTTTTGCCTCCTTGTAAACATGATGATCAGTACAGCGTATGACATATAAAGGGGACTTAACAAATGTTGATTGACAGGAATCTGAAATATCTTACAACTAATGAAAGTTTGCAAATGAAGTCAATTCCATTTGTTCGTCAATTTGCAATGAATGGATAATAGCATAGACAACTGTAATTCTTTTTTTTATTATTAATACTTTTTATTTGCAAAACATATGTATGGGTAATTCCTAAACATTAACCCTTACAAAGCTTTCTGTTACAAATTTTCCCCCCTACTTCCCAGACCTCCCCTAGATGGCAGGATATCCACGACATGATGATTATGTTAGAATACTTAAGAAATCGAATATATGTATAGTTATTGCCACACATCATTTTTTTGTGCAGGAGAAATCGTATCTACAAGAAAGAATAATCCGATAAAGGAAATACAATGCAAGCAAACACCAATAGAGAATATGAAAATGTTATGTTGTGGTCCACATTTCACATCCCTCTCTCTAGGGGTATATGTCTCTCTTCACGAAACAATTGGAACTGGTTTGAAGCATTTCATTGTTGAAGAGAACCATGTCCATTAGAACTGATCCTCATATAGTATTGTGGTTGCCATGAATAATGATCTCCTGGTTCTGCTCACTTCACTGAGCATCGGTTCATGCAAGTCTCTCCAGGCCTCTCTGAAATCGTCCTGCTGGT
>JAJPUD010010195.1:22420-35934 GCA_023553655.1 Myrmecobius fasciatus | reverse complement strand
TGACGGGCAACTTCGGGGCATTCCCACCCACCTGAGACAGGGCCCTGATATGGCAGGGATCCACGGGTAAGGCGTGGCCTGCTCTGATGACCTAAGACAGCGCTCAGTGGCAACCATCCTCGAGCTCGCGCAGAAGGGGTCTAGAGCATAACCAATATATGCGTAAAGGTCATGGAATTATAAGCATGCTATAAGGCGAACCGTGCCTCTGGCACTGGCTTTAAACAAAAAGGGGGAATTGTTGGGAGCTTAGGATATAGAGATATTTAGTGGACTAGCTTACCTACAGGGCTTATACGCCACGCACGCGTAGAGAGATCTTGTGTGTATTTACCTTAAAAGGAAAAACTTTAAGTTCGGCTCTCTGATTGGATCTTGCTGTATCTCGAGGATATATAATCCCATGTGCTTCCTGGGGCGGAGAGAGCAATGTAGTCTTCCTTGAATAAACACTGCTTGACTTACCTGGCAACTCGGCTCAGTGGTCAGTTCTTCCTCAGAAGCCGGTGATGACCGAAGACCCAGTAGATGGGTAAGTAGAGGGCAGATACTCCGCTCGAGAGGAACGTTACACCATGTAATCATGCCTTAATAGCTTATTTGCTGATCTTCATGCATAAAACACTATCATATGTCTTCTCACCTTACCACTGGTTTTCCAAATAACCAGGATGCTTCCTTTCCTAATCTCCACTTCTTAGATCTCTGGCTGATTGTAATGTTCACTTCCATAACCATTACCTCCAGGGTGCCTTTCCTGGACTTCCCCATTGCCAGTGCCATTTCCCTTAAGGTTATCTTATATTATCTGTATTTATCTTATAGATTCTGATTTATATATATCATATCCTTGTACCTTCAGTGATTGATAATACTCCAGTCCATAATAAATACTTTAATAAGTTCTTGTTGATTGACTTATTAATCACATATCTACTCTTTGAAGTTGAAATCCTGACTCCAATTCTATTATTCTACACACTACTTTATTGTATCACTAATTACTGACCACTGATGACTAAATGTTTGAATGAAATAACCATTAAGTGTTCACTTAAGAGAAAACAAATTGGTGTGCATATTCAGATGCAGCAAAAATTTTTGTAGGAGAGTCAATTAAAGTTTCATCTCTTACGTATAATGGTTATTAATATTGAACAATATCAATGGTTCAGTATCATACCTTCCATTTTAAAACAAGCCTATATGAGGTTTTATCTTAGTATTCCATAATGAATTTAATGAAATTAATTTAGCACTTACATAATATAGCACAACTAAAAAAGAATATTGCATGTGAAACTTCAAATTGACTATGTTCATTTCATTATTTTTCTTATTTTTCTTCACTCTCCCCAATTTATATATGACTACCACTAAAAATGAATAGAGGTGTGTGTGTGTGTGTATGTAAATCTCTATAATTGGTTTGAGTATTTATAATTGACAAATTATTAACTCAAAGTCAATCTTAAAACAACATTGCTGTTACTATATATAATGCTCCCTTGGTTCTGCTCATTTTACTCTTCATTTCTCGCAAATTTTTCCCTTTTTTTCTAAAATCATTGAGTTCATACTTTTTTTTTATAGCACAGGAGTATCCATCACAATCATATACTACAACTTGTTTACCCATTCCTCAGTTTATGGACATCCCTGGAATTTCCAATTTTTTGCCATAAAAAAAAAAGAGCTGTTGTAAACATTTTATAATTTATGGATTCTTTTGCTTTTTCTCTAATCTTCCTTGGAAATGGACCAGGTGATAGTATTGCTGTGTTAAAGCAAGTAGATAATTTAATAATTCTTTGAGTATAATTCCCGATTATTCTCCATAATAGTCGTAATTTTTATAATTATGCCAGTGATGAATTGGTGTCTCAGTTTTTTCCACATCTTCTCTACCACTTGCTCTTTTCCTATCTTTCATTTTAATCACTCTGGTAAGTATAAAATGATATCTCATTTTGTTTTAATTGTTTTAATCTGTATTTTTCTAAGCAATAATGATTTTTGACATTTAAAAAATATGATAATGTATATATGTATATGCATATGTACATATATATGCACTCACATACATACACGGAGACACACATACATATATGTATATATATATACATACACATACATGCCCTCACACACACACACATGTATATTTCTTCATGAAAAACTGCCTGTTCATATCCTCTGACCATTTATCACTTGGAAAATGACTCAAATTCTTATATATTTGACAAAGTTCTAATTATCATTTGTGAATTTCTCTCCATATTATTTTTACTCCCTATTTTCCTTTGCAGTATCTCTTTTTACCATATCCCTGTTATTTTATTTTCCCCTTACCTTCTTTTTCATTATTTTGCTTATTCCTTTAAAATTTCCATCTTTTGTCTTTCCCACCCTCCTAATCTTATTTTGTATTACATTTTAAAAGTCTCTCCCCAAATTCTAACCCCAAGTTTTTTCACCTTGCTACAAGTTCAGAAAACTTATAAACCTCTTCAGATGTATACTTTGTTTCTTCTTCAAACCAGCTGAGAATTAGTGTCCAACATTAGCACTCTTCTACCTTTACCCGTTTTCCTTCATATTAGTTCTTCCTTTCCCACCCTATTTTGTAAGATAACTCCTTCTTTTAATCTTTTCCAACCCAATTTTTAAAGATTATGTCATCATATACAAAATAAACAATTTATCATATAAAACTTCAAACATTCTTTCAAACTATCTTAGAAATGATAACTGTCTTAAGAATTCTGGTAACATACTCATTTGTCATGAGTAAGCAATTTAACTTTATCAATGCCTTATAATTAGTCTTTCACAATTTCCTTGTATTACTTCTGAATTTTTTATATTTAATTTTTTATTGAGTTCCAGTTTTTTGGTTACAAATACCTGAAAGTCTTTCAGTTCTTCGAATGTTCATTTTCCCCCATATTTTTTCATTGTTTGAATCTTTTTAGCTAATTTCTAAGCAATCTAAATTCATAATTGATTTTAAATAACCCTTGATATATATTATGTGTGCATCTATACTCATATTGCTAGTCAGGAAATAGATGACCACTTTTTAATAACTAGCAGTATTTGATTCACTCTAGTGGGACAATTTAAGTTATGATTGTTTGAGACAATAAAATATCCAAGATAACAATGAGTAGAATTTTATTCAGTCATATTTTTTGAAACAATAGTTAAGAGACTGATTTTTCAACTCAGTCATACAACTGAGTAGTCCTGTGAAACATTCAGTTCAATCAGTCACTCATTCAGCAGATATGCATTGAGTATGTACACCATATTGAAAGCCATCAATGATTTATTTTTGTTATTATTGCTCATGTCCTCCCATAATTCCTTCAGAGAGAATCAGCCAACCATGTCAACTCTTTTTTTATAAATTATTCAATAATACATTTTAAAAACTTTGCAATCTGGTGCTCTTCCACCTTTTTAGATTTCTTAAACCTTGCGTTACTCTTAGATACTCTCCCTAACTTTTACTGGCTGTCTCCAAAGCTTGGAATATATTTTTTGCCTTGGTTTTACCTTCTGGTTACCCTGGCCAAAGACTTACTAAACAGTTGATTATGGAAAAATATATCCAGGTCTTTTAATATTTTATGGAAAATAGTCCAGAAAATTTTCTGCTCTACTGTTGATGTGCTGTCAATGTTCTATTTTCCAAATGAGACAGAGACCATGTTTGAGAATAACTAAGCCATTTAGATTTGCTGAAGCTATGTGTATTTGATATCATTTATTTTCTGTTCTACAGCTTCTAGGTTACCATTGCTGCCCTATAATCCACTCTTACTTGTAGTACTATAATAAAATAAACACCGAAATTACTTCTGAAAAGGGAAGGCCTTTTACTTCACCATCTTGCTGACTTTTTGGACTACAACTCCCTTCTCTGGCAACAACTACTCAATCTTTCTTCTTTACTCCATTAAAATGTAAATTCACTAAGAGCAGATACTGTGTTAGTCTTGTATTTGTATCCTTAGTGTTTAGCAAAGTGTCACATAATAATTTCTTTATTAATAATTTTCATTTATTCACCTCTCACTTTCAATAAATAACTGCCCCAAATTCATTTCTAGTAATATATGCCTTTGTTGACTTTCTTATTTGATTTTGTGAATGAAAACCATTGTAGGATTAGATTGTTTTTAGAGGGGAAAGGTCTTTTCATCATAAGAATACTTGCATCTATGGGAACTAATAATGGCACTAAAGAGAGATTATGAAAAATAGAAGAATCTGTAGCAGAGCAGGAAACAGATGATAATATGCCAAAAACCACTTTGAAAGCAGGGTCAATTTGTATACATATACATATATTTGATTTGTCAAGTATTTTAACATAATTAAGATGTAGTGGATTTCCTGCCATCTAGTGGATTTCCTGCCATCTAGGGGAGGGGTGGAAACGGGGGGGGGAATTGTAACAGAAAGCTTTGTAAGGGTTAATGTTGAAGAATTACCCATACATATGTTTTGCAAATAAAAAGTTTTAAAATTTAAAAAGAAAGAAAGAAAGAAAGCAGGGTCAGTAGGAAACTAGATGAAAATTATGTCAAAGAAGCCAGTAAAGAAGAGGTCTTAGATTGGGTAGTGTTGGCCAACAGTGCCAAAGCTTATGGAGAAATAAAGGAAAAGATGAAAGATAATTGGATTTAGAAGTTTAGAGATTGGTGTTCACCTGTGAAGAAAAGATAGCGTTTCAATGAGATAGTAGGACCAAAAGTCAGATTAAAAAAATTTGACAAATATATGAATGAAAAGGAAGTACAGGTCTGTGAATGCCTATTTATAGGAGCTTCATGATGAAAGAGTATGGAGGAGAGTAATGAAAAATAGTGCTATCATGTGTTTGAAAATAGTTATTAAAAAATCTGTGTTGCAGTAAATAAAGTTCAGGCAACCCTTGGGATTCTTAGAAATAGATTCTGGAGAAGAAATATGAATATCCATAAAAGGAAGATGAAGCAATTAGGGAAAGCTTTTCAGGAAGAGTCAGAAGAAAGATCATAGTAAAAATCCGAGTTTTTCTAATATGTAATTTATCTTCCTCTTATTTCTTCACTCTCTATCCTTCCTTTCCCTTCTCCCTTCTATTTCTTTTCTATTTTGTCAAAATTTCCAATCTTGGTTATTTGGAGATTTGATTAATGTAGCTGACAAAAAATGTGAATAATAAATATAACACAAGATAATATCGGTTAATATTTATATAGGAATTTAAGTTTCTAAAGACATTTGATGCTGAAAACCCAGTAGGTAAGTGTTTTTATCCACATTCAACCAGATTCAAATAGAAGTTGAATGCAGTTAAATGACTTGCTTAAAGTCACATAGCCAGTAAGTGTCTGAAGCAATATTTAAACTTGGTCTTTTCTGACTACAAATCCGGTACTCTATTTACAATGCCACCTAGCTGAAAAAGGACTTTCATAAACTAAATTAATTTCCAGTTACTCTAACATGGGGGATGATCTTTGTGGTAAAGATTCTGGAGCAAAGTGGCCTTTTGCATGTTCTTGACAACTCTGAGATCCATCTGATCATGCCACTTAATCAGTCAAGGAGAAAATTAAATGAAATAAAAGCTAGATAGAAGCACACAGTCATATATACCTTAATCTGTTTAATTTTCACATAAATCATGATATCTCCCCTAAACTGATTATAGAGTCATCCTAAAAGTACAGAGTTTGAATCAATTAAGAGAATATTGAAATCTACAAACAGAAAATAGTGTGATTGCCAGATGATTTCTTCACTTTGCACATTTTCGGTCAATGATTAGGATGAAATATGTTACAAAGCAGCTCAGATGAGTCACTATTATGTTGACTCCTCTTAAAAACAGAAAAAAGGATTTATTGAATATTATTTTGAGGAAAAGAAACATATATAATTTGAAGGCTTTATTTCAGACTATGTAATGCAACAACAGAAAAAGCAACTGATTCCAAACACCTAACAAAGAATTCATGGAGGAAGTATTAAGGCAGATATTTCAAAGAATCTCAAAAATGTGGTCTAAGAAAAAAAAATCCTTTTACTTATTAGTGTGATTTATTTGGCTGTAGTATGCACCTTGCAGTATATATACTTGAATCTAAAAAGACAGAGGTAAGTAAAAAGATTTTCATGTTGATTCATACAAAAAAAGGATTTTTATGAGGAAAATTTTTAATAAAAATATAATCAAGCAGTTAAATCTAGTTATTTTAAGGATAAGGTTACTTCATCTTTTATGAATTACATTTTCTTGCCATTTTCCTACTATTGATATTTAATCTGAACTTCTCAATGCCCTGAAAGAACATTCAGTCTAATTTAAAATATCCTTTAATCATAAAACAATAACTATTTTTCTTCACAGCAGTTATGTGAGAATTGCTCTCCCTTTATTGTGTGGTTATTGCTTGTTAAATATAACTCCTCTATCCTCCATTAGCATGAATTATAAATTAAACACTAATTTGAAGAAAAAACCCTAACATTTAGGTGATGATTGTAAATATAACTATTGAAAGTACATGTTACCAGTAAAAATATGTTGCTTATACAGTAGGCAGGTTTAGCAATGAAAGGGGGATTAGCAAAACAATGAGAGGACTGGATGGATATTCAAAAATTAGGAACAGGACATGAAACACAGCTCAGTCTTTCTCTTTGTAAGATGTACATATGCTGTTTATATTACTAATCTCTTTGAGTTATTATGAAGAAAGCTCTTTAGAAAGGTTAGTGTCAAAATTTTATTTTTTTATTGCTCTTTGTTATTATTTTGCCTATAAGAATGCAAACTCCTAAAAGGCAAGTCATATTCTTGTGAATTTATCATCCCAAGAGATCAGAGAAGTAAGGATAATTTAGGAAATTATAGGAATTGATTAGTGGTAAGGAAAGTAAGAGGAAAGTCTGCAGAGTCAAGGCCACAGAAACCAAGAAAGGAGCTGAGTCAATAAGAAAGAAAGCACGCATGCAGGAAAACAGCATAATAGGACCATAAGCAATAAATCTAGACATATGGGCTGTCAGGAATTCAGGGATATACCCATATTGGCATGTACAGGTATTGTAAAACAAAGCTAGGCACAAAGTAAATTTAAGAAAATATATGTTGAACATCATGTGGATTAACTTGCCTTATTTAAGTCATATTATTTCTGCAGTGTGTATACACAAATATTGGTCTGAATATTTGTATTAAATTGCCTAATAAGTTTAATTGGATAAACAATTGGTTGAGTCCTTGAATCATAATACAACTTTTTGTTATCCAACATTTTTCAGACTCCAAAACTGCTTTCTTATAATTTAAAAAAATATTAGTTGTAATGACTTACACTCTACACCCATCCTCAACCACCAATACTTATAGAGAGATCTAAGGAACCTGAAATGTAATCTTGGATTTAAGATTACATTTTGAGAAGCCTATGGAATTTTGAGATAGATTTAAAATTGTCGGTCATTAAACAAATATGGCCTTTAAATGACATTGAGGTGATAGAGCTATCTTTGAGGATCTCAGCTTAGATAAGGATTGGTAATACTACTTCTCTGAATATCAAAAGCTCATCTAAGAACTGCATATAAGGTTGCCTCACAGATAGATCACACACTGAACTGGGAATCAGAAAGCCTTATCTTAATTAATTCAAATCTAGCTTCAGATACTTACTAACTATATAACTCTGATTAAGTAACTTAACCTTGCTTTTCTCAGTTCCACACCTACAAAAGATGGAAAAAGAAATAGCAGGCCACTCCAGTTTTTTGCCAAGAAAACCCCAAATGGTGTTGTAGAGAGTTAGAACAATTGAAACAACACAACAAAAATTTGCTATATACACCAGGATAAGAATAACTTTTCTTGTTTGCTCTGGTATCTCAGTAAGATAAAATGTCCCTAGCAAGGTAGCAAAAAATCTTTAGTGAGTTGCCTGATAAGGCATTTTGACATCTCAGACCTAAATCCTTGGTCTTCATCTCTAAAGTGGGCAGAAAGGAATTCAGGGAGTGGACCCAAGAAGCTGAAGTGCAAAAAAATAAACTAGCTTAGTTCTTTCAATAGTTACCTCCAATAAATTAAAAGTAATAAGTCAAATTGAATTCTAGAGTTAACAGAAGGCCAGAATGAAATATTCTTCCATCCAAGACAATGTAGAATATCAGAAAGAGAGATTTCTCACTTGAAAAAAAAAAAAAAAGGTCCACCCGGATAAAACACCAGTGGCACTATTGAGGTATAAGAAATGAGGGCAAGAGATCCCCTGACTGTTCACAGGTTTTGTGACAGAATTCACAATCCTGTAAGGCAAGGTTTGTGGCCAAAAATTGGTTTATTACACTGAGAAGAAAATATCTTCATCAACTGGCAAAGACCTGTTAGGATCTTTAGCAAAGGTTTGGGCACATAGCCTTTGATTATATTGGGGGGTTTTAGCCCTGAGCTAGCAACCAATCTCCAGATGAATTTGAAGGGCTAATTTTCAACTCAATAAAGGGTGATCTCCAATTGAATTTTAGGTGGAAATCCCTATAGAAGTTTTTCCTATGAACGGGGGGGGGGATCCTCTCCCAGATGTTTGAGATTCTAACCCCAAAGATCACAGTTCACATCTTTCTCCCCTCAAATAGTCACTCCAAATTCATTTGGGGCAAAGAGATGAAGGACTCATCTTCTACTATTGCTTCAAGCTAACAAGGGTCCTAGAGTTGTTCATATATTCAATGGGCATTCAGGCCAGGGAGGGAAGTTTGAGATCTGAAGATGGCAGCTGCAAAATCTAGGGGATGTTGAGTGTCTAAGTCAGTTGTTGCATGATCTTTAGACTGAATGAGTAGTTGAAAGTTCATAGCTTGGAGCCTGGAGGAAACAAATTAAAATTTTGTTTAAATATAGGGGCCAAATATGAGTAACAGTTCCTTCAGGATTTAATTGGGTACAAACTAGTCAGGTCTGGTAGACCTGCCTGATCCTTTCTCCCAGTAAAATGGGTTTTAAAAGTTGGCTTGAGGGTTTTTGAAACAAGCCAGAAGGAGAAAGGATGTACCCCCTTTCTTTTGCAATGCTTTTTTGCTGTGAGCTATAGGAAGGGGTGTAAGAATCCTACAGGCAGGTGGGGGATTAAAGGTGCCATAGCCAGGGGTGAATGGGCAGCAGTTTTAGCAGCTGAATCTGCAGATTGAATCCCCGTGGCTTGAAGTGAATCTCCCTTCTGGTGTCCTTTACATAATATGACTGAAATTTCTCTGAGTTTATGGACAGCTTGTAGAAGCTATAGAATGTCTTCTGCATATTTAACAGGATAATTCCTTGCTGTCAAAATCCCCCTTTCTTTCTATATGGTCCCGTGAACATACAAAATATGAAAAACATATTTGGAGTCAATATAGATGTTCACTCTCATTCCCTTCCCCAGTTTCAAAGCTCTGACAATGAGTTCAGCTTTCTGGGCAGAAGTCCCAGAGTGCAGTGGCTTAGCTTTCAAGGTGCTATTGAAGGATAACCTCTCACTACTAAGTCACTGATGCATTTTGGCTTCTAAAATGCTCTGGTGCTCTAGGATAAGTTTTGAGGCTTCTTCAATTAAAAAGGCTGTAGCAGCCACTGCCCTAAGGCATAAAAGCCATCCTAGGGAAACTGAGTCCAGTTCCTTTGAGAAATAAGCAACCAATCTGGCATCAGATCCAAGAGCCTGAACTAAGACCCCCGGGGCCTGGCCTCACTTTTCATCTACATGCAGAGTGAAAGGCTTTTCTAAATTAGATAGAGCCAGGGCAGGGGTAGAAATTAGTTTGGCTTTTAGAGTAATTTTTTTAAAAGCTTTTAATTTACAAAACATATTCATGGGTAATTTTTCAATATTGACCTTTGCAAAACATTCTCTTCCAAATGTTTCCCTCACCCACTCCCCTAGATGGCAGGTAGTCCAATAAATGTTAAATATGTTAAAATATATGATAATATGTGATAAATCTAATATATATATATATATATATATATATATATATATATACATAATTAAACAGTTATCTTACTGCACAAGAAAAATCAGATCTAGAAAGAAAAAAAAAACCTGAGAAGGAAAACAAAATGCATGCAAACATCAACAGAAAGAATAAAAATGCTGTGTTGTGGTCCACACTCAGTTTCCACAGATCTCTCTCTGGTTGTATATGGTTTTCTTCATCACTGAACAATATGATCTTATTTGAATAATATCATTATTGAAGATAGCCTTGTCCATCAGAATTGATCAACATATAGTCTTCTTGTTGCTGTGTATAATGATCGCCTGGTTCTGCTCATTTCACTTAGCATCAGTACATGTAAGTCTCTCCAGGCCTCTTTGATATCAACCTGTTGGTTGTTTCTTACAGAACAATAATATTCCAAATGTTCATATTACTCATATCATTCATATTATTCAATAATATTCACATAGCATAATTTATACAGCCATTTTCCAATTGATGGGCATCCATTCAGTGTCTAGTTTCTAGCCACTACAAAAAAGACTGCCACAAACATTTTTGCACATGTATGTCCCTTTCCTTCCTTTATAATCTCTTTGTGATATAAACCCAGTAGAAAAACTGCTGGGTCAAAGGGTATGCACAGTTTTATAATCCTTTGGGCATAGTTCCAAATTTCTCTTTAGAATGGTTGGATCTGTTCACAGTTCTACCAACAATGTATCAGGGTCCCAGTTTTCCCACATCCCCTCCAACATTCATCATTGTCTTTTCCTGTCATCTTAGCCAATCTGACAGGTGTGTAGTGGTACCTCAGAGTTGTCTTAATTTGCATTTCTCTGATCAATAATGATTTGGAGCACCTTTTCAAATGACTAGAAATAGTTTCAACTTCTTCATCTGAAAATTGTCTGCTCATGATGATCTCAGAATTTTAAAGGGTTTCTGTTACTTTATTCAATTCATCAAGGAAAAAATGTTTTTCCTTGCCACTTTTGTGACATGAGAATTCTCAGAAATATTAACTAGTCAGTAAATATTTATTAAAGACTTACTATGCTCTGAAAACTGTGGTAAGCATTGGGGATACAAAGCAAGAATGTGAGAACAACTACTGTCCTCCAAGAGCTTGGTTCTAATAGCAGAGAGGTTATACAACTAAATCATTATATTCAAACAGACTTATAGGAAAATGTTTGCCCTGTATATCCTCTAAGAATGAAAATCCATAATAACTTATTATACAGTTAATTAGCACAGCTGGCATAATGTATACTATATCAGATAATGTTTTATATCTACTCAGATTTATTATGACCTTGCTAACTTGCCTAACACACACACACACACACACACACACACACACACACACACAATCTACTTCCACTGTTGGTATAAGTCCATACTGCTTTTCTTCCTTGAAAGGTGGAAATAATTTACTAATTCCCTCTCTTGGCCATCAGTCATTATCTTTTCCTGTCTTCTTAGCAAATCTAACAAGTTTGTAGTGGTATCTCAGAGTTGTCTTAATTTGCTTTTCCTTGTTCAATACTGATTTGGAGCACCTTTTCATATGACTAGAAATAGTTTCAATTTCTTCATCTGAAAATTGTCTGTTCACATCCTTTGACATTTATGGATTGAAGAGTGGCTTGAATTCTTATAAATACGAGACAATTCTCTATATATTTTAGAAATGAGGCCTTTATCAGAACCTTTGAATGTAAAAATGTTATCTTAGTTTATTGATTCCCTTCTAATCTTGTCTGTATTAGTTTTGTTTGTACAATTTTTTTACTTAATAAAATCAAAATTAGATATTTTGTGATGAATACTGACCTCTAGTTCTTCTTTAGTCACAAATTCCTTCCTCTTCCACAGATATGAGAGGTAAACTATCCTATATTCTTCTAATTTGTTAATAATATTTATTATGTCTAGATCATGAACACATTTCAACCATATCTTGGCATATGGCATTAGGTGTGGGTCAGTGTCTAGTTTGTGCCATATTAGTTTCCAATTTTCCCAGCAGTTTTTGTCAAATACTGAGTTCTTTATCCTAAAAGCTGGGGTCTTTTGGTTTGTCAAACATTAGATTACTATAGTCATTGACTAATTTGTTCTGTGAACCTAACCTATTTCACTGATTAACTACTCTGTTTCTTAGTCAGTACCAAATGGCCTTGATGACTGCTGCTTTAAAATATAGTTTTAGATGTGGTACAACTAGGCTGTTTTTATTTGCTTTTTTTTTCATTAATTCTCTTGAAATTCTTGACCTTTTATTCTTACAGATTAATTTTGGTGTTTTTTTTTTTTCTAGGTCAGTAAACAAGTTTCTTAGAAATTTGATTGGTACAGCACTAAATAAATAAATAGATTAGTTTAGGTAATATTGTCATCTTTATGATATTCATTCAACCTATGCAAGAGCACTAGGTATTTTTCCAAATGTTTAGATCTGACTCTATTTGTATGGAAAGTGTTTTGTAGTTTTGTTCATATAGTTCCTGACTTTCCCTTGGCAGATATATTCCCAAATATTTTATACTATTGACAGTTATTTTAAATGAAATTTCTCTTTGTAACTCTTCCTGTTGGATTTTGTTAGTGATGTATAAAAATGCTGATGATTTATGTGGATTTATTTTGAATTCTTCAACTTTGCTAAAGTTGTGGATTATTTCTAATAATTTTTTTAGTGGATTCTCTAGGGTTCTCTAAGTATACCGTCATATCATCTGCAATGAGTGATAATTTGGTTTCCTTTTTATCTACTCTAATTTTTTTAATCTCTTTTTCCTTCCTTATTACCAAAGCTAACATTTAAATTACAATATTGAATAATAATGGTGATAGTGGGCAATGTTGTTTCACCCCTGATCTTATTGGGAATGATTCCAATTTATCCCCATTACACATGATGCTTGCTGATGCTTTTATATAGATGCTACTGACAATTTTAAGGAAAAGTCAATTTATTCCTATACTCTCTAGTGTTTTTAATAGGAAAATATGTTGAATATTATCAAATGCTTTTTCTACATCTATTGAGGTAATCATATGTTTTTTGTTAATTTGGTTATTGATATAGTCAATTATGCTGATAGTTTTCCTAATATTGAACCATTCCTACATTCTTGCTACAATTCCTACTTGGTCAGGGTGTATTAACCTGGGAATGATTTTCTGTAATTTCTTTGCTAATGTTTTAATTGAGATTTTTGCATAAATATTCATTTGGGAGATTGTTATATATAATTTTCTTTCTGTGTTTTTATCCTACCTGGTTTAGGTATCAGTACCATGTCTCTGTCATAAAAGGAATTTGGTGGAGTCCTCCCTTCTTTGTTTTTTCAAATAGTTTATATAGTATTGCAGTTAATCATTCTTTTTTTTATTAAAAGCTTTTTATTTACAAAACATATGAGTGATTTTTCTACATTGACCTTTGTAAAAACTTTTTTTCCCCAAGCTTTTCCCCTCCTTCCCCCCAC
>JAJPUD010010195.1:0-16771 GCA_023553655.1 Myrmecobius fasciatus | reverse complement strand
AATTAACTAGAGGTTTATCTATTTTGTTGGTTTTTCCATAAAAACAACTTTTAATGTTATGCATTAATTCAATAGTTTTTTACTTTCAATTTTATTAATCTCTCATTTTATTTTTAGAATTTCAAGTTTGACATTTGATTGTGTTTATTTTTAATTGTTATTTTTCTAGCTTTTTCAGTTGCAAGCCCAATTCATTGATTTTCTCTTTCTCTATTTTATGTAATTATCTAGAGATATAAAATTTCCCCTTATTATCTCTTTGACTGCATCCCATGAATGTTGGTTTGTGGTCTCATAGTCATTCTCTTGGATGAAATTATTAATTCTGTCTATGAATTGCTGTTTCACCCATTCATTATTTAGGATGAGATTATTTAGTTTCCAATTAATTTTTGGTCTATTTTCTCCTGGCCTTATATTTCAAGTGTTTTTTTTTTTTTTTTATTACATCATGATCTGAAAAAAAATGCATTTGCTATTTCTGTCTTTCTGCATTTGATTTTGAGGTTTCCATGCCCTAACACATGGTCAATTTTTGAATAAGTTCCATGAACTGCTAAGAAAAAAGGAAACTCCTTTCTGTCTTCATTTAATTTTCTCCAAAGATCTATCATATCTAACTTTTTTTTAACATATTGTTTACCTCCTAAAATTCTTTCGTATATATTTTGTGGTTTGATTTATCTAGTTATGAGAGAGTAAGGTTGAGATTTCCTACTACTATAGTTTTGATGTCTATTTCTTTTTGCATCTCTCTTAACTTCTCTACTAGGAATTTGCATGCTATATCACTTGGTGAATGTATGTTTAGTATTCATATTGCTTCATTATCTATGGTACCCTTTAGTAAAATAGTTTCCTTTTTTTATCTCTTTTAATTAGATTTATCTTTGCTTTTTTTGATCTGAGATCAGGATTTCTACCCCTACTTCTTTTCCTTCACCTGAAGCATAGTATATTCTGCTCCACTGCTTTACCTTCACTCTATATGTATCATTATGCTTTAAATGTATTTCTTGTAAACAACATATTGTAGGATTCTGGCTTTTGATTCAGTGTGCTATCCTTTTCCGTTTTTTGGGGGGGGTTCATCCCATTCACATTCACAGTTAAAATAACTAATTCTGTATTTCCTGCCATATTTACTTTAAGTTATGCTTTTCTCTTTCCTATTACTCTTCCCTCCTTTCCAGTATTTTGCTTTTGATGACCACCTCCCTCCAACAGTCCTCCCTTTTTAGAGGCCCTCCTCCTTTTCTTACACATTTCCCCTAATTCTTCTGTTTTCTCTTGTATTAGTCTTTCCATTTCCCCCATTCCCTCCTACTTCTCAATAAGGTAAGACAATTTCTGATATTCTCTCTTAGAGTCAAATCCAATGAGAGTAAGATTCACACAATGCTCTTCCCCCTCCTTTCTTTCCCTCAACTATAATTGTTTTTATTTGCCTGTTTATGAGATGTAATTTCCCTCATTATACATCCTTTTTCCTCTTCTTCTAGCATTATCTTTTTTTCTATCTCTTGTTTCTTTTTCACATTATCAAAATAAAATCATATTATACCCACATTTTCTAAGTATATCCATAACAGAAATAGAGTTCTCAAGAGTTCTTTCCTTTTTACCTTTTTATGATTATCTTGAATTCTGTTTGGAGATCAAATTTTTCATTCAGTTCTAGTCTTCTCATAAAAAAATAGGTGAAATTCACCTATATTATTGAATGTCCATCTTCTTCCCTGAAATATAATGCTCATTTTAGCTGGATAGCTTATTCTTGGCTGTATTCCCAGTTCCTTTGCTTTTCAGAATATCAGAATCCAGGCCCTGTGATCCTTTAAGGTGGAAGATGCTAGGTCTTGGGTAATCCTGATTGTGTCTCTTCAGTATTTAAATTGTTTCTTTCTGGCTGCTTGCAATATCTTTTCTTTGGTATGTTAGTTCTGAAATTTAGCCATGACATTCCTTGTTGATTTCATTTTGGGGTCCCTTTCAGGAGGTGATTGGTGGAGTGTTTTGATGGCTATTTTACCTTTTGATTCTAAAATAACAGGGAAATTTTCTTTTGTGATTTCTTGTAAGATAATATCGAGGTTCTTTTTTTTTCATCATGGCTTTCAGGAAGCCCAATAATACTTAGATTGTCTCTCCTAGATCTATTTTTCAGGTCAGTTGACTTTCCTAGGAGATATTTCATATTTTCTTCTATTTTTTCATGTTTTGTTTTTGTTTGACTGATTCTTGATGTCTTATTGAGTCATTTACTTCCATTTGTTCAATTCTAATTTTTATTGTGTTCTTTTCTTCAATTACTTTTTTAGTCCCTTTTTCAATTGGCCAATTTAACTTTTTTGTTTATTGCATTCTTTTTCCATTTTTTTCCATTCCTTCTTGCAATGATCTCATTTCATTTGCCCATTTTTTCTCGAAGTCTCTTTTAATATCCTTTATTCAATCTTTGAAGAAAACCTTGTGAAATTGGGAGCGGTTCATGTCTCTCTTTGGGTCTGGAGTTGCTTTGCCCTTAGGAATCTCAGGATTTTAAATCTGTTTCTCTCTCCATACAAGCTGTCTATGGTGAGAGTTCATTTTTTTAAATTAATTTTTTTTAAGGCTTGAGGTCTGCTCAATGCAAAAGAATTGCAGCTGCTTTAATTTGCCCTGGGGATGTTCTGCTGATTGATTTTCAGTCCTGGGTAATGGTGGCTAGTTCCAGATTTTCTCCCAGGGCTCAATGTTTTACAATTTGTCTTTTATAAAAGACAAATCTGCCAAACCATCTGTTTGCAACCAGGACAGGGTGGCCTAAAAGGCTCACAGAAGATGTCCAGCTTTGTGGAAACACTCTCCACTCCAGCTTTTTGTCCCTGGTCTCCTTATGCTGTGATCTGGTTTTGGCAGACTGTTCCCCTGCCTGATTTGTACAAGACTGTTCTGAAGTTCTTCCAATGTATCTTCTTCTAGAAATGTGTTTTACTCCAAATATTTGTGGATTCTTTGACTTCATGACCAGTTTAGAGGCTTAATCTGCTATTGGTTTGAGAGAATGTTAGAGGAGATTGCAAAGTAGTATCTGTTCTTTGTCATCATCTTTTAGGGTAAAGTTAAGGGTTTTTATGGCTGCATCAAGGAAAGCCTCTAGGGTGGGACTGCAGATCAAGATAGGACTGCAGTTAAGTAGCTCAAAATCTCTTAAATCTTTAGCCAGTGCTAAAAGTTTGTGCTTAAGAAATTTCTCAATCCCTAAGGCAGGGGTGGTATGAATGGCTTGCCCAGAAATTCCTTGGTCTCCAGACAGAGGAATCTTTTTTCTCCAAGATTTCAGAGGGCATATGTGAGGGCTTTGAAAGCAGCACAAAAATGTCATTTGAAGGTCTGAGAAGAGAAAATTGGGTCCCCAATTATACCATTAAATCATGCCCCAATAAGGGAACAGGATAGGAGGAAATAATAAGAAACAAGTGTTTAAATAACAGGTCACCAAACAGGAGAGGGGTGGCTGACTTGGGATATTGAGGAGGAGAAAAAGGGGTCCCACTCCTTGTATCATAGGGATTGAGGAGTGAGGTAGGTAGTCTCAGGATCTGGTTCAGGAGGTGAAGGAGAAAGAGTTACAGAAATATTGTGGGACATAAGGTCCTATCTTTGGTAAAGACATATTTTTGAAAGGGATTCAGAGGGATCCTGTATTCCTATAGGAGTGGAAAGGAGGGAGTTTTTTAAAAGGTTAGTATCTAATTTTGATTTCCCTCCAGCAAATTTAAACAGCATCCTACAATGCTGTCTTAATTTAAGTTTTTTTTTTTAGTTTTGTGATCTTTTAAGCCAAATTTGTCTCTCTTTAGGAGACAGTCTAAGGGAGAATCCTTAGGAATAGAGACAGAAGTAGATTGTCTCATTCTTTTTTTTGCCACAAGTCTTAGGTTTCCTGGATTCTATGTCACTCCATCCTCTCAGGTGTCCCTGGGGAGGAAAAGAGGTGGCAGAAGTTCCCTGATTAAGGGTATTCTTGATAAAAACACAGGAATTCTCAGTCTGGGCATCCCCAGCCAAAGAATTCTGCTGGAATGTAGAAGCTACCAACAGCCCAAACCTTCCCTCGTGTTTGGGTATACCAGCTATAGAACAGACAATACCAAGAGAAGGCTTCCCTAGGACAAAATTTCGAGGATCCCCATAACAGGACACCAAATTTTGAGGTATTAGAAATGAGGGCAAGAGATCCCCTGGCCAGTTGCATGTTCTGTGAAAGAATTTGCAATCCTGAAATGTGAGGGTTGTAGCAAAAAAATGGGTTTATTACACTGAGAAAAAAATATCTTCATCAGTGGGCAAAGTCCTGTTAGGATCTTTAGCAAAGGTTTGGGCACATAGTCTTTGATTATATTGTTTTTCTTTGGCCCCAAGCTAATGACCAATCTCCAGATTAATTTGAAGGATTAATTTTCAACTCAATAAAGTGATTATGCCCCAGCCAAGATCTCCAGTTGAATTGGAGGAGATTGCTATGGGAGTTTTCGCTATGAACAGAAGTGTGGGACCTCTTCCAGAGGTTGGGAGGGATTTGAGAATTTAACCCAGGACCATGCTTCCCTTAAAGATCACAATTTACATCAGTAGGATTGGGTGATAGTGACAGAAGCAGTAGTAGCTTTGGGAGATGGTAAGGTGATCTTGTAACTGGTCAGAAAACAATAGAGGATATTCTGATGTAAACACTGGATGCTGAAACAAATGCTCTTTGAAAATTCCATTGCCTATAATCACTTTTTGTCCTAGCTCAAAGTGGAGAGGATCACTTTCATGCAAGAGGAAGTGGAAGCTCTGAGGACAGTATCACATTTAGTACTAAGTGGGGAAGAGGCCTTGAAGAGCTATATTAATGGATTCCTAAGGGATCAGGAGTCCTTCCTTCAGCCAAAAAGTAGAGTGTAGAGGAAGAAAGTAGTGACCACACCTCTCCCTAAATTATACCATCTTGGAAACATTGAAAACTTTCAAAAATACCAGAACTATCTCTGAAAACATCAATATGAAAAAGCCTGAAGCTTGAGATCTAGCTTAAATCCCCTTACTCCCATATACTGGGAGTTCAACATTTACATAAATTTCTAAATCAAGAAATAGAGTGGAAAATGGATAAATAAAAACAACAGTAACAACAGCAAAAACCTTTACAATAAAAATCTATGGTAGCGACAGGAGTATAGGATTTTCAGGTAAGACTAATTAATACCTCTGGTATGAGGGTTGCTGAGACTTTTCCAAGGCTTCTTTCAAACTTTGGTACTGACCTGATTTACCCACCTCTCATTTGTGGCTACAATTAACTATAGCATCTACAGTGGGCACAGCCCAGGAAAATATTTTCATAGACAGTGTAAAACAGATCAAGGAGATTATTTGTGGTCTGGGGTGGGAAGTGTCTCTGCCAAGTATGTGAAGACATTCACCAGTGGCTGCTGAAGCAGGCATTGTGGAACACTTAGAACTTACTCAGACATTGAAAATGCCAATGTCATCCACTACAGCCCAAGTCAGTGACACTTGTACTGACTTGTATCTTGCTGCTTGGACTTTGATGACTCTGGAAGATGAAATGAGGTGGAAGGCTTCCTGCAATCCTTCTCCACTTAGATCTAATGTATGCATAATTAAAACAATATTACCCATACAATTTTACCATTTTTACCTGCCTAAAATTTCTGTTGTAACAAGTAAGTGATGAAGCAGTAGTTGCAGATATACTTGTAGCTATAGTCATAATCCTGTCCACAGGTGGTTTAGATTGTAGGATCATCTGATCACTTGACTGAAATAGGGTTTGGCAGCCTCCTGAATGTCTGAGCAGTCTTGTTCAAGGACCACATTGCTTACTTCCTAGTGTGAAAAAGAGATTTAAAAATTGTCCATTTGAATGATTTCAGAAAGGCCTTACAGAGAGATTTACATTAACTGCTGCTACAGAAAGAGGACTGTGGGAATTGAATGTGGATCATAATCATAGGATGTTCACCTTTTTGTTGTTGTTTGCTTGCTTTTTTCTCATTTTTTTCCTTTTTGATCTGATTTTTCTTGTGCAGCATGATGAATGTAGAGACGTATAGAAGAAATACATTTTTAGTATATTTTGAATTGCTTGCTTTAGGGGAAAGAGAGGTGGGGAGAGGAGAGAGAAATTTGGAACACAGGGTTTTGTGGAAGTGAATGTTGAAAACTATCTTTGCATATATTTTGAAAATAAAATGCTATTATTAAAAAAATGCCTATTTCCCCCCAAACAAATGCCTGTTTGATTTGGCAGCCAGGGCTTACACATTATGGTTGAAACACATATATAAGTACAAAAAATTTTATGGATTTGATTCTACTCATCATCAGTACATGGAATGTCTTCACACTAGTAGACAACATAAAATTCAATAGACCTGAAAGATGAGTAGCTCTTATTGTGAGAGAATTCAGCCAGTATCATATCCAATTAGCAGTCCTGAATGGAACAAGGCTGGAAAATGAAGGACAGTTTATTGCAGTCATAGCTGGATACACATATTTCTGGACTGCAACAGTGATAGGAAGTTCCTTGAAGTTTGCATAAGTTTTGAATCAAAACTAATCTAGTGGACAAATTTGCATGCTTCCCAAGAGAAGGGAACAGCAGATTCATGACCACAAAATTGCACTATGAAGGAAAGGGTGACAAACCCTAAAGAGGTCAAAGAAAAATGTTATGAAGACCTGGACATAAACATTATCAATGTGCCAAAAAAAGACAAATTCAGAATTCTGTATAACTTTAGTAGTAGGAACAGATATTAGATATAGCAAGGGGATCGTAGAAGTAATGGAGTTGGAAACAGCATCAGCAAATGTTACTTAATGCTAAAGACTTGTATATTTCATGACCTTCTCTTAACCAACACTATCTTCTCTTTACATAAATGCAATAAAACATTGTGGGTGCATCTTCCCAATAAAAACTGCCATTTTAAGAAGAGAGAAATTGGATGTAATGACAAACGTAATGTATGGTACCATAGACATTCTCTCTAAGTTAAACATTCCTATTCAGCAAAAACAGCAGTCCATAGGCAAAATGATTACAAGAGAACTTAATGTCAACAGATTAGAGCACTTCTCCAAGTGTGAAAAATTTCTAGTTAACATCCAAAGAAAGCTGAGCCAATACATTGTTAGCAACAGAGGAACAGAGAAAGAGTGGGCAGCTTTCAGCGGTTTGGTGTACAACAATCCTGTTTACTCATCTGGGTAAAAACACTCACAAATATCAAAACTGATTTGATGAAAATTATGGGGAAATTCGGAAGCTGTTAAATGAAAAACAAGAATTCCATAGGGTTGATCAACTTGATAGTTCATCTGGCTCCTCAAAAGGCACCATTTAACTCTATCAGAAATAAAGTACATATGAAGCTTAGAGAGATGCAAGTTTCTTCCCTCAGTGAAAAGGCAAATTAAACTCATATTTATGTTAATAGTAACAATTCAAAGTACTTTCATGATGCTTGAAAGGCTATTTATGGATCAAAGACACACAATGCATCTCAACTACTTAGAGTTTATGGAACCACATGAGATGGGCTGAACATTTCCATTGTGTTCCAAAACAACTGTCAGCAATCAATACTGAAGTCATTTACTATATTTCTCAGTTTCAAACCAATCCATCTGTAGCTGAATAAGAGGTTTTAAATGCTGTTAACTTCCTCTTGTGAGGCAAAGCACCTAGTACTAATTGTATTCTAGCTGAGGTTAATAAGGCAGGGGTGCATTGCTCAGGCAAAAGTTGATGGAAAATTTCCAGGTTTTATGGCAAGAAAAGTTGTTCCCTCAGGAGTTCACAGATGCCTCTGTTCTCCAGCTCAATAAAGGAAAGAGAAATATTTGGTTCTGTAACAATCAAAGGATAGTTCTCTCTTAGTCATTACTGGCAAGATTCTTTCCATTGTCCTTCTTAATAGATAGATCCTTCACTAGTTATCTAGCCAAAAATTAATGTGGTTTCAAAAAAGAGCTGAAAAATGGTTGATATCGTATTTGTTGTTCAATAACTCAAGTAGAATTGACAGGAGCAGAACACTTGTCTCCATACATTAGTTGATCTAATAAAAAGTTTTTTTATACTGTGAGACATGATGGCTTCTGGAAAAATATGGCAAAAGTTGATTGTCCAAAGAATTTCATCAACATTGTATTCTAGTTTCATGATGACATGATGAGCTTGGATTTCAGATAACAGACAATACTCTCAGAGTATTCCTAGTCACCAACAGAATGACACAGTGTTTGTTCTTATTCTCATAACTTTTAGCAATATATTTTCTCTAGTCTTGTCAGATGAGCTCAACAATGACAAAAATGGCATCAATATCAACTGCAGTACTGCCAATAAATGATTTAACTTGAGACAGCTACAAGCCAAGACAAAAGTGGAGGGAAATTTGGCACATGAATTTTTGTTCAAAGATGATTGTGATCTTACTGCAGCATTTGAGGTTGAGATGCAATAGAGTGTGGACTTATTCTTAGCTCCTTCTGCTAAATTTGGCCTAACAATTAACACCAAGAAGCTCAGGTGCTTCATCAGGTAGCACCACACTATCCATATGTGGAATCAAATGAAGAAACTTTGCAAATTCAACAAATGGAGAAACTTTGAATGCATGGATAAGTTAATTTACTTTTCACTATACCTTATAGGGATGTACACATAGATAATGAGGTTGGTGACCACATTATAAGGACAGACTCGTGTGGGAGGCTACTAAGGAAAGTGTGAGAAAGAAGGAATATTAGATTGCCTATCAAACTGAAGTTCTCCAGAGCCAATGTGCTGACCTCATTGTTGTATGCATATGAAACCTGGAATTATATCAACTTTGGCAGCAAAGTAAATGATTTTCATTTGAATTATCTTAGGAAGGTTCCAAAGCTGACAATATAACAATTGGCAATATAACATATCTTGAGATAAACTGACAAGCATTCAGACTCTACTGCAAAGAGTACAATTCCAAAGGATTACTCATGTTATTTAAATAGCAAATATATATATACTTTAAGACTATTTTACATAGAATTTGTGTAAGGCAAGTGTTCCCATGGAGGTCAAAACATAGATAGTTTTTATGGAGAAAGAGAAGAACAGACCTCAAACCCTGAGGATCCTAAAAGCAAACCAGCCCCAGATGAAGCCCCAAAGGGAGATATGAGATGGTTTCCATTTCACAAGGCTCTCCTGGGAGAATTCAAAAAGAACCTTAAAAGAGACGTAGAAGAAAAATGGGGAAAAGAAATGGAATTTTCCAAAGAGGGTACAGAAAAGGAAAAACAAAAACTATCTAAAGAAAATTCCTCAAAAATAGATATGAGATGGGAGAAGCAAATAACTCCCTACAAAATAGATATGATGAAATGGAAAAAAAGCATATAACTATTACAAAACAGATATGAAAAAGAAACCTCTGTTGAAAAACAGAATTTATGAAATAGAAAAAATGCAATAAAACAAATACCCCATTTAAAAATTCAATTGGCCAAATGCAAAAAGAGATTTTAAAAAATCTAACTGAAGAGAATAATTCACTAAAAATTAGAATTAAACAAATGGAAATGAATGATTTATTGGGACTTAAATCAAGCACAACACAAAAAATGAAAAAAAAATAGAAGAAAATGTAAATACCTCATTGGAAAAACAACTCACCTGGAAAATAAATCTAGGAGAGACGATTTGAGATTTATTGGATTTCATGAAAATAATGATGAAAAACAGAAAAGAGTCAAGACATCATGTTTTAAGAAATTATCAAGGAAAATGACTTGGATGTCCCAGAACTAGAGGGTAAAATAGCTATTGAAAGAATTCACCAATCACGTCCTGAAAGATACCTCAAAATGAAAACTTCATGGAACATCATAGCTTAATATCAGAATTATCTAATCAAGGAGTATTGCAAGCACTCAGAAAGATTCAACTCAAATATGAAATAGGTACAATCAGCAATACTCAGGAACTAGCAGTTTCCAATTGAAAGGATTGAAAGGAATTTGATATTCTTAAAGGCAAAAGATTTGGATTTCAGCCAGGTAACAACTATCCAGCAAAATTAAGCAGCATGTTTCAGGGAAAAGGATAGATATTCAATGAAACAGGGGAATTTCATCTATTTCTGATGAAAACACCAGAGCTGAATAGAAGATTTGACCTTCAAAAACAGAACTCAAGCAAAGCATAAAAAGTGTAAAAAGGAAAGAAAAGATAACTTTCTCTTAAAAGTTAAAAAGTTATATCCTCAGATGGGAAACTGATATGTTTAGCTCTTGGGATCTATATCTCTGTTATGGGTATACTCATAGGGTGCAAGTATAATAATGAATTTATTGTGATGATTTAAAATAGAAACTACAGGATCAAAGATGATTCTACTGGAAGAAGAGGAAAATGAAGTTAAAATGGAGCAAATTACATCTCCTGAGGAGGCAAAAAAGACCATTGCAATCGAGCAAAAGTGGCATGAGCATTATGCAAATCTTATTCTAACCAGATTTATCTCAACAATAGAATATCAGACACATTTATCTTAAAGACAAACTTGTCTTGGAGCATCTAGGTGGCACAGTGAATAGAGCAACAGCCCTGAAGTCAAAAAGACCTGAGTTCAAATCTGGTCTCAGACACTTAACACTTCCTAGCTGTGTGACCTTGGGTAAGTCACTTAACTGCAATTGACTCAGCAAAAAAAAAAGAAAAGAAAGAAACTTGTCTCATTTTATATGGAAGTAGGAGGGGAAGGGGGAAAAGGGGGGGAGGTTAATAGAAGAGAGAACAGAAGTAGAAGAGAAAGGTATAAGAAAGGGAGAGGGGTTGCAAAAGGAGAGTGCTGTTTGAGAGAGGGGATAATCAGTAACAAAATATTAGGTAGGAAGAGAAAAGGGAAAGCAAAGAGAAAAATATAATTGTGGGTAAATAAGGTGGCAGGAAATAAAGATTAATTTTATCTGTGAATGTGAATGCTATGACATCTCTTATAAAAGAAAATGGATAGCAGAGTGGATTAAAGCCAGAATCCTACAATTTGTTGTTCATAAGAAACTCATTTAAAGAAGAGGGCTACATTTAGAGTAAAGATAAAATGCTTCAGTGAAGGAGCAGGGGTAGCAATCCTGATTTTAGGGTTGATGTAATTAAAATAGATATGTAAGGAAACTATATCCTACTTAAAGATGCCATAGATAATGAAGTAACATCAATTCTGAACAAATATGTACCAGGTGGTATAGAATGCACCTTCCTAGAGGAGAAATTAAGAGAGTTGCAAGAAGAATTAGACAGCAAAATTATTCTAGTGGGGATCTCAATCTTGCTCTCTCAGAATGAGATAAATCAAACCACAAAATAAATAAGAAAAAAATTAAGGAGGTAAATACAATCCTAGAAAAATTAGGGGAGATAGAACTTTGGGTAAAATTGAATGTAGACAGAAAGGAATATACTGTTTTCTCAGCAGTACATGGAACCTATACAAAAATTGACAGAGTATTAGAGCATAAAGACCTCAAAATCAAAGGCAGAAAGGCAGAAATAGTATATGCATTTTTTTAAATCATGAAGCAATAAAAATTATATGCAATAAAAAGCCAGGGGAAAATAGAACAAAAATTAATTGCAAAGTAAATAATCTGATCCTAAAGAATAAATGGGTGAAATAATAAATTATAGACACGTTTAATAATTTCATCCAAAAAAATGACGTAATGAGACAACATACCAAAATTTGTGGGATGCATCCAAAGTGGTAATAAGGAGAAAATTTATATATTTAGATGCTTACTTGCATAAAATAGAGAAAGAAAAGATACATGAATTGGGTTTGCAAGCAAAAAAGCTAGAAAAGGAACAAATTAAAAACCCTCATTTAAATACCAAATGTGAAATACTAAAAACAAAAGGGTAGATTAATAAAATTGAAAGAAAAAAAACAATTGAATTAATAAATAAAACTAAGAGTTGGTTTTATGAAAAAAAAAAACAAAAAAATAGAGAAGCCTTTAATTAATTTGATTAGAAAAAGTAAAGCAGCAAATCAAATTATTAGTCTCAAAAATGAAAAGGAAGAACTTTCCACCAAAGAAAAGGAAAATAGAGCAATAATTAAGCATTATTTTTCCCAACTTTATACCAATAATTTTGATAACCTAAGTGAAATGGAGGAATACCTACAAAATTATAGATTGCTCAGATTAATAGAAAATGAAATAAGTTACTTAAATAGTGCCATTTTAGATAAAGAAATAAAACAAGCTATTAATCAACTCTTAAGAAAATAATCCCCAGTGCCTGTTGGATTTACATGTAAATTGCACCAAACATTTAAAGAAAAATTAATTCCAGTACCATATAAACTATTTGAAAGAAATAGGGAAAGCAAAACTAGTACAAAATTCTTTTTATGACACAGACATCATCCTGATACCTTAAGCCAGATAGAATGAAAAGAGAAAAAGAAAATTGTAGACCAATTTCTCTAATGAATATTGATGCAAAAATCATAAATAAAATATTAGCAAAAAGATTACAGAAAGTCATCCCCAGGATAAGACACCATGACCAAGTAGGATTTATACCAGGAATGCAGAACTGGCTCAATATTAGAAAAATTATTAGCATAATTGGCTATATCAATAACCAAATTAAGCATTTGATAAAATCCAACATGCATTCCTATTAAAAGCACTAGAGAGAATAGGAATAAATGGAATTTTCTTTAAAATAATCAGTAGCCACATACCAAGATAAGATCTAAATGGGTTCATGATCTAGATATAAAGAGTGATATTATAAGCAAATTAGAGGAACATAGGATAGTTTACCTTTCAGACCTGTAAAGACTTGGAACTCTTAACTGAACACCAGATAGATAATTTTGACTATATTAAGTTAAAAAGTTTCTGTACAAACAAAACTAATGCAGACAAGTTTAGGAGGGAGGCAATAAATTGGGAAATCATCTTTACATTTAAGGGTTCTGATAAAGGTCTCATCTCTAAAATATATAGAGAATTGTCTCATATTTATAAGAATTCAAGCCATTCTCCAATTGATAAATGGTCAAAGGATATGAACAGACAATTTCCAGATGATGAAATTAAAACTATTTATAATCATATGAAAAGGTGCTCCAAATCACTGTTGATCAGAGAAATGCAAATTAAGACAACTCTGAGATACTACTCTACACCTGTCAGATTGGCTAAGATGACAGGAAGATAATGACAAATGTTGGAGGGGATGTGGGAAAACTGGGACAATGATACATTGTTGGTGGAACTGTGAACAGATGCAACCATTCTGGAGAGCAAATTGGAATGATGCTCAAAAAGTTATCAAACTGTGCATACCCTTTGACCCAGCAATGTTTCTATTGGGCTTATATCCCAAAAAGATCTTAAAGGAAGGAAAGGGCCCCACATGTGCAAGAATGTTTGTGGCATCCCTTTTTATACTGGCTGGAAACTGGAAACTGAATGGATGCCCATCAATTGAGAGTGGCTGAATAAATTATGGTATATGAATGTTGTGGAATATTATTGTTCTGTAAGAAATGACCAACAGGACAATTTCAGAGAGGCCTGGAGAGACTTGCATGAATTGATGCTGAGCAAAATGAGCAGGACCAGGAGATCATTATACACCAAAACAACAATACTATATGATGATCAATTCTGATGGACATGGCTCTCTTTAACAATGAAATGTTTCAAACCAGTTCCTATTATTCAATAAAGAAGGCCATATACACCCAGAGAGAAGGATATGAGATTTGGACTACAACATATCATTTTCATGCTCTCTATCGAAGTTTGCTTGCATTGGGTTTCCTTTCTCAGATATTTTTTGTTCATGTAGATACGATTGTTCTTGCACAGCAAGATAAGTATGGAAATATGTATATATATATATATATATATATATATTTGACTTGTGAAGTATTTTAATATAATTAATATGTAGTGGACTTCCTGCCATCTAGGGGATGGGAGGGGACTAGAGGGGAAAATTGTAGCGGAGTGCTTTGTAAGGGTCAGTGTTAAAGAAATACCCATACATATGTTATGCAAATAAAAAGCTTTAATAAAAAATGTAATTAATTAATTAATTAGAAATAATCAGTAGCATCTATTTAAAAACATCACCAAACATCATATGTAATGGGGATGAATTGGAACCATTCTCAATAAGAGGTGAAAAAAAAGTTTGTCCACTATAATCTTTACTATTCATTATTTTATTAGAAATGCTAGTTTTGGCAATAAGAGAAGAAAAAGAGATTAAAGCAATTAGAGTGGGTAATTAAGAAATGAAATTATGACTCTTTGCAGCTGATGTAATGGTACACATAGAGAACCCTAGAGAACAACTAAAACACTATTACAAATAATCCGGGGGGGGGGGGCAGGTCAGGTGGGTGGCGCAGTAGGTAGAGCACCAGCCCTGAAATCAGGAGGATCTGAGTTCAAATCTGGTCTCAGACACTTAACATTTCCTAGCTGTGTGACCTTGGGAAAATCACTTAACCACAATTGCCTAAGAAGAAAAAAAAAAAGAAAAAAAATGAAATAATTCACAACTTTAGCAAAATTGCAGAATACATATTAACTTCACATAAATCATCAGCATTTTTATACATCACCAACAAAGTCCAACAGCAAGAGACAATAAAAAGAAATTCCATTTAAAAGAACTTAAAATTTCTATTTAAAAAAACATTTGGGAATCTATCTGCTAAGGCAAAGTCAGGAACTATATGAACACAACTACAGGATGCTTTCCATACAAATTAAGTCAAATCTAAATAATTGGAAAAATATCAAGTGCTCTTGGATAAGTTGAATAAATATAATAAAGATGATAATACTACCTAATCTATTTATTTAATGCTATACCAATCAAACTTCATAGACACTACTTTACAAACCTACAAAAAATAACAACAAAATTCAATTGGAAGAACAAAAGGTCAAGAATTCCAAGGAAATTAATGGAAAAAAAAAGCAAATGAAGGTGGCCTAGCTGTATCAGATCTAAAACTATATTATAAAGCAGCATTCATCAAAAGCATGTGATGCTGCTAAGAAATAGAGTAGTCAATCAGTAACATTGATTAGGTTCTTAGGACAAAATAGTCAATGAGTATTGTGATCTAGTGTTTGACAACCCAAAGACCCCAGCTTTTGGGGTAAGAATTTACTATTTTACAAAAACTTCTGGGAAAATTGGAAACTAGTATGGCAGAAGCTAGGCACTGATCCACACCTTATACTGTATCCCAATTTAAAGTTGAAATGGTTTCATTATCTAGACATAAAGAATGATATTATAAGCAAATTAGAAGAAAATAGGATAGTTTGCCTGTCTGATCTCAGGAGAAAGGAATTTATGACCAAAGAAAAACTAGAGATCATTATTGATCACAAAAAAGATAATTTTGTTTATATTAAGTTAAAAAGTTTTTTTTCCAACCAAAGTTATGCAGACAAGATTAGAAGGAATGCAATAAACTAGGAAAACATTTTACATTCATAGGTTCTAATAAAGGCCTCATTTCTAAAATAATAAAGAATTGATTCAAATTGATAAGAATTCAAGCCATTCTCCAATTGATAAATGGTCAAAGGATATGAACAATTTTCAGATAAAGAAGCGTACTCCAAATCATTATTGATCAGAGAAATGCAAATTAATACAACTCTGAGATACCGCTCCATACCTCTGATTGGCTAAGATGACAGGGAAAATAATGATGAAGGTTGGAGGGAATATGGGAAAAATGGGGCACTAATACATTATTGCTGAAGTTGTGAATGAATCTAAATATTCTGGAGACCAATTTAGAACTATGCCCAATGTATTATCAAACTGTGCATATCCTTTGACCTAGAAGTGTTTCTACTGGGCTTATATCCTAAACAGATCTTAAAGCAAGGAAAGGGACCCATATGTGGAAAAAAATATTTGTGGCAGTCCTTTTTGTAGTGGCAAAAAAACTGGAAATTGAATGGATGATCATCAATTGGAGAATGTCTGAATAAGTTATGATATATGAATGTTAGGGAATATTATTGTTCTATAAGAAATGAGCAGGATTATTTCAGAGAAGCCTGGAGAGACTTACATGAATTGATGGTAAATGAAATGAGGAAAACGAGATCATTATACACAGCAACAAGATTATACGCTGATCAATTCTGATATACATGGCTCTCTTCAACAATGATTCAGACCAGTTCCAATTGGTTAGTGATGAAGAGAGCCATCTACATCGAGGGAGAGGACTGTGGGAATTGAGTGTGGTTCACAACATAGCATTTTCACTCTTTTTGTTATTGTTTGCTTGCATTTTATTTTGCTTCTCTTTTTTTCTGATTTGATTTGATTTTTCTTCTGTGACATGATAATTGTAAATAAACATAAATACATATATTTACAATTGTCACATATATATACATGTGTATACATACACACACACACGCACACACACACACACATATATATACATATATATATATATGATTTAACATATATTTCTACCATGTTTAACATATATTGGACTACTTGCCTTCTAGAGGAAGTGGTGTGGATTGGGGGGGAAATTGGAAAACAAGACTTTGGAAGACTAATGTTGAAGAATTGTCCATGCATATGTTTTAAAAAATAAAAACCTTCAAAAAATTTAATTTAATTTAAAAA
>JAJPUD010010194.1:0-64457 GCA_023553655.1 Myrmecobius fasciatus | reverse complement strand
TTTTTTTTTTTTTTTTTTGTAGATAGGATTTTTCTTGCATAACTTCTCAAGCATTTCAACATTATTAGCATGTAGTGAACTTCCTGCCATCTAGGGGAGGGGAGGGGACTGGGGGTAAAATCTGTAATGGAAAGCTTTGTAAAGATCAATGTTGGGGAACTACCCATACATATGTTATACAAATAAAAAGCTTTAATAAAAAAAAATTAAATTAAAAAAAATTAGAATATTATGATGTTCCAAGATGGGACCTTATAAGGTGCTAATGTTATAAAAGGCATTATTAAAATGCTTTGAATTCAATTAAGTAATTGTGATAAACAATTTGGTTTTCAGACATAGAACACTTTGTGAGAACCATCATTTTGGTTTCTATTCATGTGATTTATCCATTACTTATATTAAAGTTCATTTTCTCATTGTCACTCTAATGGAACCCAAGATATATATGTTCTTGTTGGTAAACTGTTGTTTGAATGTTCTTTTACTGAAGAAATGTTCTGGATTGGTTTTTAAACCTGAGTTTCTCACAATTATTTTCTTATTAGTACAGTCAAAATTAAGTGCTTCCTTGTAAACATTACAAAAGAATAGTTTCTGGTTGTGTTTCTTTTATTTCCATTTAATATTTATTGAGCACTTATTGACACTGTGCTGATCATTGAGAGGAACATAATTTGAAGAATGGCATGGACCTTGCCATCAAGAATTTTGCAGTCTGGTAGAAAAGAAATTTATAGATAGAAATAACTATAACACAAACAGGGGTGTATTGAAGCCTACTTGTGTCAGCATCATTGTTAGATTTTCAGTATGAACATTTACTCTTTGGTCATGGGCAAATAATAAAAAGCAAGGCTTGATATATCATATCATTGATTGTCTAGACTAGAGCTATCAAAGGCAGGGTGTATAACAACTATAAACAGATTAAAATGTAACTGGGAATATTTAACAAAATAAATAAAAATATGATAAAATATAGATAATGTTAATATGTAGTTTTTGTAGTCAGAATGACCCATAGGACTGAATCAATTCTGTTTAAGATTTCTTAACCCATTTCTATTTGAGTTTGATACCACTGATCTAGACTTAAAAAAAAGTAATAGGTAAAAAGGTAATAATTAAACTTAAATGTACATCCTACGTACATTTGTTTTCGTTTTTTGATTTTATGAACAGCCCCCAGAACACAAGGAAATATGCTCTAAGGGAAATAAATATTATTTTTAAAACATAAGAGTTATAGGAATTTAGAGGAGGTAGAAAGCCTCTTTTGGAAATCAGGAACACTATATGAAACTTAGGATACTTGAACTAGATCTTGAAGGATATTTAGTATTTCTACAAGTAGTACATTACAGATAGAGATTATAGCATGGATAAAGTCCTCAAAATAGGAAATCAAAAGTCATGTATAGTGAATAAGAATATGTAGTCCAGTTGGGACCCTGGGTGGGGGTGTGTGTATGGGAGGTAGTAGTAGAAGAAGAAAAAAGTTAGGCAAAAAGTTATTTGAATGTAAGATTAAGGAGTCTAAATTTTGTACTATAAGCAATGGGGAACCTCTGGAGGTTATTGAACTGAAAATAACATGATCAAAGCAATACCATAGGAATATTAAATTATCCTCCACGTTTGACAGATAAGATTTGGGAAGATTTGAATCTGTCTTGACAATATTTAATTAAGGCTTGTTTTGTCTTTTTAGCTGTCAGCACTTTAGCATAACCTTTTGCTTGTATTGCATGTCTGTAATTTGGTTTACATTCTCATACTCAGTTCTCTCATTTTCTCTTTCTAGGATTTAGTAATTCAAGAAAAATAAGGAATTTTGACCATGACCCCAAGGAAAAGAAGTGGACGGATTTCATTCGTCTTCTGCTGCTTCCAAAGTAATGATCCCCCAGAGATCACATATCGATTACGTAATGACAGCAATTTTGCGCTTCAGACCATGGAACCTGCATTTCCCATGCCCCCTGTGGAAGAATTGGATGTTATGTTCAGTGAACTTGTGGTGAGTATTGGCTATGAATCAATACTCTAGTAAAGTGGAGAACTCAAGAAGGATTCTGAACAATGATCATTAGTTTCTTTTCCTCCACTTCAGTACCCTGACCAAACCCCTTTTTCAACCTTTTCCCCTCTCTCATCACTGAGTTAAAAAAAAGTAGAAAGAGGGAAAGAAGATGAAGTAGATGTATTTGGGTGTTTTGGGATTGTTTGAAAATGATAAAATAGATTTAGGCTCTTAAGGAGGTGAGAATGCATCCTGCCTTATTGTCCTTCTAGTCACCCATAGTGACCTTTGGTGAGACTTGAAAGTACTAAGTGATGTCCTACATTCTTATTACATTCTGGGAAATTGCTGAAGGCCCTTTCCTCCCATGTACTCTATGATTTTGGGGACAGTTCAGTACCAGTTCTTTTCTTGATTTTTTTATTCTAACAGAAAAATGAGGATACTTATTTTTAAGGTTTTTTGACAGATATGGATTGTTTGAAAGACATAACCTCAATATCATTAAATGGTATAATGATAGGTTTTGAGTAGTAAATGTTGAAGTTAACTTTTTTCTAGGTACAATCTTATTTGAGAAGCAATATGTTAAAGTAAGTGACATTTAGTGATCTCTCAGTCCATCATACAAGTAAATTGCTCAATTTCTTTTAAAAAAAATCCCTTTGAAGTGTTTCTGTTCTGTTTCAAAAAAGCTCTAGTAGAAAAAAATATTTATAGGCATTAAAGCCCTGGTCTGTGATAAAGGAAAAGTGGTTTTGGATCTAGAAGTGGCTTTATTTCATCATATTTTGCTTTCTCTAAAGAAGTTAGTTCTTATGTTGTGATTAATAGATATTTTTCAAATACCATTAAGTAATATTTAGAAAAAAGAAAGTTATAAGTTCCTGCCTTAAGGTTTATTTTAAAACAAACCATGTTGATCTAATAGATGTATATAATGAAATCAATAAAGTAAATTTGAGATCATCACAAATAAGCAGCTATTTACAGGTTATGTGGATGTTATCTAAATAACAAAAATAAATAAATGTTTCCTGTTCTTGGATTTTGTAGGAAATAGAAAAGGTAGTAAGTTAGTAATTCTTTTTTATTTTGTGTTAATTAAATCTAGAAATAGAACTCTGAGAAATCATATGCAAAAGACTATACCTGTTTACAAGTTCACAGATTGAGAATTACTTACATAGTTAACATTTTTTTTTTGTCCTATAGAAGAGAAAAACATTAAGTTAGGGACTAAAGAGGTCACCTAGTCTAACATCCTCATTTTCAGATGAGGAAACTGAGACCTAAAGAGGTTGTAACTAGGCTGGGGTCATACAGGCAATAAGTGGCAGAACCAGTATTCAAAATTAGGTCTTCTCCCTCTATATCCAACATTTCTTTCTGCTGATTCACTCTGTGTGTGTGTGTGTGTGTGTGTGTGTGTAAAATTTTTGATGAAAAGATGTATATTAAAGGATTAAATAAATGTATAGACAGAAATGCAAATTAATATAATACCAGCAATGAGTATTATGAACTTGAAGAATGAGGAGGAGGAGAATAGTACTTTTCAAGTAGAAGAAGGAAGTGGTGATAGTTAAAATATTGGACCTTTAAAGTAAGGAAATAAACCTAAGCCAAAGTACCATTTCCTCCCTCTGCTCTATTTAATGAGGTTTTAAACCAAAGAAAAGTTGAATCAGATGTTGTTTACTCAGGCTCTAGACCTTTGTATCAGCATAGCACCCACATATTCTAAGCATTAGAGCTATTGATTAAGGAGCAGGACCAGAACTCTTATAGAATCTCCTATAACAAAGCTTTTTAATTTTTTTTCACTTGTGCCCCTTTTTGCTTAAGAAATTTTTATGTGACCCTGGATATGTAGATATATAAAATAGTTATGCAAATGAAACATTTACTGCTAATAAATAATCTTGCAATTTCCACAGTCAGTTAAGAGATCCCATATGGGATTGCAATCCACAGTTTAAGGAGCTGGGTCCTATAGTACCTCCAGGCCAATAGACCTACCTCCCAAGATGAGACTGGGAAAAGTAGATGATTTCGTGGTAGTTGAGAGAATCTCAACTGCTCACTGCCATGTATTCAGAAAGGGGAAATCATCTGAGTTCTGCATTTTTGATGTCTTAATTCTGAGAGAGCATTGCCTACAGCTGTTAGTCATTAGAAAGCTAGTGCCAAACCAGGGCTTTAGACCTAAATCATTGAAAAGACAAACTGTTTTGGGATTTGCAACTTTCCTGGTAAATAATTGACTTTTGACTACTGCATGAGTTAGCTCAGAACCAACCACAAACTTTTTTACAAACTCTTTTGGTTTAATGTGTGGCATTGTGGTGGGGAGTACAAATTCAGACTCTCGACTCAGCTGTTTCATGGGATGCAGAGTGAGGGAGGCAAGGAGAAAAGTTCCTTAATATTCATATCAAACATTAAATGAATCTATGACCAGCTGAGATGATAGCTTCTGGTATGATGATGTATACATGGAAGTGGTTGATTTTAATACTTCCTAACATGATTCCTGGATGATAGATCTGTAGATCAGATAGTATAAGTACAATCATCTCCATTACTTCTCAAATCCACCCCCTTCTCTTCACTCACAATAGCTACCCCCTTAGTTGTGGACTCCCTATCTTCACTCCTTTCCCCCTCACTGACATATCCTTAGCATATTTGGCAAATGCATCAATTTATGAGGCCTTCAGCAAATGCCCTTTAGGAAAGTCTCATGTACATAGGAAGTAGCTAATGGAAGATTTGACTTCCATCTTCATTTTCTGATGTACAGGTTTAATCATACCAATCTCCTACACAGAAACTTTTTGTGAGTATCTTCTGTCACTTCTTAGAATAAAATGCCAAATCCTCAGTCTGACTTTTCAAGGATCTCTAGATTCAGGTTCCAGTGTACTTTTCCAGCTTTTGTTTCATATTATTTCTTTGGCATACTCTGTTACAGGCAAAGTAACCTACTAGCTTTCCCTTAAATAGCATACCATTTCTCCCTACTTCGTTTTGTTGAAGCTTTCTTTCAGAATGTACTCTTTCCTCATTTATTTCCCAAATCTTTAACTTCCTTCAAGGCTCAGCACAAATGCCACCTCCAAGTAGCTTTCTTTGATTCCTACTCCACTTAATCATTAGTGATTATCTTCCTCTTCAAATTACCTTGTATTATTTGGCATATGTATATTCCCCACTGTAACATGAACTTTAAGACTTCATCTTATATCCAGTATCTAACACAGTGCCTTAATGCTTAATGTTAATTGACTGAGTTTTTTGAAGGAGGAACTTGAAGGTCATAGCAAAATGGCATTCTGTAGGCATATAATCAATATGAATAGAATTCAGAATTTGAACTTGGACTTCCTAAACATCAGTGTTCTTTACCACTTTGAGTGGGAACCATGAATTTATAAGACCCTGAGCCGATATCCTTGCTTCTTCATAGGAAAGTTGCATGTTTATAGAAAGTAGCTAGTGGGAGATTTGACATCTATCTCCATTTAGCCTTCTGAAACTGAAGATCTTTATATTAGAGCCTTATAATATTCTACTACTCTGTCAGGGGTAGGGGTAAATAAAGGGGGGAAAGGGAGAGGGGAAATTGAGGGGATGCCCATCAGTTGGGGTATGGCAGAATAAGTTGTGTATATAAATGCCACAAAATACTATTGGGCTATAAGAAATGATGAACAGAATGATTTCATATAAACCTGGAAGGATTTACATGAACTGATACATAATGAAGTGAGAAGAACCAGGAGAACATTGTACATAGTAACAAACAAATTGTGCAATGATCAAGTATGATTGACTTAGCTTTACTCAGCAATACAATTCCAAGAGACTCTTGATGGAAAATGCTATCCATATCCATATGCAGATCAAAACATACTTTTTTCACATTATTTTTTTAGTTTTTTCTTTTGTTCTATTTTTTGTTTCACAGTATGGCTAATGTGAAAATATGTTTTATATGATTGCACATATATAACCTATATCAAATTGTTTACCATATTAGGGAAAGGGAGGGAGGGAGAGAAGGAGAAAATTTGAAACTCAAAATTTTATCAAATGAATTTTTACATGTAATTAGAAAAAAATAAAATACTATTAAAAAAGGAGAATTTGTTACCTCCCAATTGTACACTTTTTTTTTTGAAAGCTTCTTATTGTTCCTTAATGAGATCTTAAGTACTAAGAAACAGCCATGTTTATTACTGACCATTGCCAATGAAATAATAAAAATAAAAATAGAAATAGAGAGGCAGTAATGGTTGTCGATGGAAATATATTTCACTTAGGTTAGGCTACAATTAATTTGCTAATAAACTATTATAGTTTAAGTGATAGACTAAGTTTTTGTTTTTATTTTAATGCTGAAGAAAAGAAAAGCTAAGGAAGGAATGTACGATGAATGAAGGAATTCAGTTGATCAGTCAGAGAAAAGAATTCACACTGAAGATAAGCAGTACCAAATTAATTCACTTGGGAAACTATATCAGTAACCTCCTCATTACTCAGAGTGTACTGTGAACTCTTTGGAATGAAAGGAGGTAGAAGAAATCAGTCTCAAGTATCTAGTGCAGAACAGTTTTATTCATTCCTTGTGCTAGCAACATAGTTATTTGCTCACTCTCTCAGGGCAAAGAATGATATATGCAAGCAAGTAACAAGGAATGCTGGCTTCATTCATTTTATCTGCATTCCATTAGAATCTCATTTTTTTAAGGTGAACTGGACTTTTTTCCTTTGTGTTGATCAGATTTTTTTTTTACTCCCATGCTCTAGGGGGGGGGGGAGCCCTTTTCTTTTAAACTAAAATCATGACCAAGACTAGAAATTGAGTCACTAACTCAAAAAAGGAGGAAAGCAATGGAAATTGGGGTGTGAACTTGCCCCCAGAGAGAATCTTAGAACTTGAATGTGGTATTCTTCAAATTAGAATGTTAATGAGATCCAAATGATCAAATGGAGAAAATTAGACTATTATAATTACATTGAGTCTACTTAGATGAAAGTTACCCTTTATGTCATGATGGCAGCCTGGACCTCTTTTTAATGTCTTTAGATGTATAATATAAAGTATATAGAATTACCAAGGAAAAATAATTATATTTAAATACAGCTGTCATTTTTTCCTGTCCAAGTTTATGGACCTTCTGAAATCTTAAGAGTGAAGTAGAAATTTTAAGAACCTTTGAATTAGATCGATTTTGTTTCCAGTTGGAATGATGGAATGAAATAACTATTTATATAATGTGCCAGGAACTACACTAAGGAATTTTCAAGTGTCATCTCATTTGATTCTCATATCAGTTCTTTGAGGTAGGTTCTGTTATTTATGCCCCTTTTACAGTTGAAGATGCTGAGGCAGGCAGACATTAAGTGACTTGCTTAGAATCACGTAACTAGCAAGTCACTGAGACTAGATTTGAACTCTGATTTTCTTGATTCCTGGCCAACATTTTATTCACTGTTATCAAATAGTTGCCTCAGTTGTCTAGAAGCACTTTTTTTGGTGCAGATGGCAATTTAATAGATGGAATTTAATAGAGTGATGCTCATTTTAAAATTTTTATTTATTTTGAGGCAATTGGGGGTTAAGTGACTTGCTCAGGATCACACAGTTAGAAATATTAAGTGTCTGAGATTGGCTTTGAACTCAGGTCCTTTTAAATTCAGGATCAGTGCTCTATCCACTGTACCATTTAGCTGCCCCAATGATTGTTTTTTGTTTTGCTTTGGTTTTTTATTTTGTTTGTTTATTTGTTTATTTGTTTTGTTTTTGTTTTTAGAAAACACTCTGTGTTAATTAAAAAACCCCAACAGAGTTGCATTAGACATTCCTCTGAAAAGGTCAAAAGGAAACTTGGTTGAATGAAAGGACATTAGTTGAAGTAGAAGGGAAAAACCATAGACTGGATATTCCTTTGACATTGCAGTGTTCTTATATAAATCATATCAATGAATTCATAGTCTTGGAAAGGATTGAAAATATGCAAGTACACCGCAAAAGGAAGTAGATAATTTGAGATATAGGCTTGAATGAAAGTATTTGTAAATTTTTATGCTATAAATGTGAAACATCGCCAATAAATGACAAATATCAAGAGAGTAAAAATATCCTAAGACAGACTTTTTAAACAAAAAATTGTTTTGGCTTTAAAAGCAACTGATGGTTTGAAAATATAGACTGACATTCAGAACATCTACTTTACTTTTGGGGGTAGGGATGGGGGTAGAGGCAAAGCATCTGCTTGCACTTTTAATCTTATTGTTACAATGTGTTTCAGTAAATCAATTAGTTTTGGCACTAGGCCTTTCTCCCCTGGAGAATATATTTGTCTGGATTGGCTAGCAAAGTATTTGATGAAGTATTTCATACCATTTCAGTGAAAAAAAGATGGAGAGATGTGAGCTAAATGATAATATAATTAAATGATTTGGACTTGGTTGAACGTCTGGACCTTGTCATTAATAGTTCATTGTCAACTTGGCAAGAAGTCTCCATTGGAGTGCCCTAGCCATCTGTGCATGGCTCTGTACTGCTTAATGTTTTTGTTAATAACTTGGATAAAGATATAGATGACACAAGGTGGAAGGGGCAGCAAAGACATGGATGACAAAGTTAAACTCCATGAAGATCTTGATAGATGAGAGCATTTGTCACAATCTAATGAGATGACATTTAATGGGGATGAAAGTTTTACACGTAGGTTAAAAAACCAAATTCTCAATTTGATGGTAGAGGTATAGTTAGACAATAATTCTATTGAAAAAAAAATTGGTAGCTATAGTGGGATACAAGCTCCATACAGCAATCAGAACAAATATTATCTTGGGGGTACATTAGAAGAGACATAGCTTTCAGTAATAAGGTTGTACTAATAGCATATTATGTCCTAATTGGGTCAATTAGAATCTGGAGAATTGTGGGATGAGCTACAAGTAATTGCCACTAGAGAGTAGATTTGTATAATTTCATAATTTATAATACATCAAAAATTAGCAATTGCTACAAATTAGGGCTTGATTTAGTTTTGTTGATTATCTCTAGGATTCCATAAATGAATGTGAAGGTTGTGAAATTATGATTTATTATCAGTAAATGTTTGATTGGGTATATAAGAATATAAAATGGATATGCAGAGTCACATAAAAATTGCTCAGGTGAAAAGGGATTGCTAGTGGAAAAAATTTAAGGAGCCCTTGTCTAAACTTTAAAAAGTGATGGAGAAGATACTAATAATTCAGGTTAAACTTAGAAGTATATCATGCTTTTTTTTTTTTTTGGGGGGAAGCTGGTTGTTAAACATTTGCTTTCTCATTCCCTAAAAAGCATTAATAAGCTAGAGACCATCAAGAAGAAGATAATAAGAATGGTGAAGAGTTTGAAGAACTGGGGGTAAGCTAGCAAGAGAAGATTGAGGAGATCATTTAGTAGCAATTTTCAAGCATTTGAAAGGCTGTGGTATAAAAAAAGAGAGAGATTAAAAATGTTCTGTTTTGTCCCAAGATGTAGAATAGGTAATAATGGCTGAAAGTTACAAAGAGATATAGAGACAGAGAGAGACTCACACACACTTATAAAACTTCTGAACAGTTGTCAGAAAGCAGAATGCAATGCCTCTAGAGATGGTGAATTTCCCCTCCTTTGGTCAGAAGCTGGCCAATTACTTGTAGGCTATGTTATAGAGGATAATCCCTTTGGGCATAGGTTGTATTGCATGGCCACTGAAGTTCTTTCCAAATCTAAAGTTGTGATTCTGTGAAGTAGAAGCCAAGAGTTGGACAAAATGACCAACTGAGGGCCTCCTGTGTTTTTAAGATCCATAGAAACGCATTAAATATAACTGAAGCTCCAAGAGTTTTGGTTTTTTTTTTCCCCTCATGGATTTCCCAGCGAAGTACTTCAGATGGAGAGCTCTCTATGGATGAGTTTACTTTTTTCTTGGCTTATGAACTGTTGACCTTAGTTACTGCTCACAGAGGAAGATGCTTTTTATTAATACATTTGAGCCCTGAATGCCTTATTGCTTTTACCTCCTTATTAGATTATAACAGTTGGAGGAAGAAAAGGAATATAAAATATTTGAAAGTGGGAATGTCATAATGTCAACTGTGAAATGATTGTGTTGGTAAGAAATTGACACTCTTCTGAATGTAATTTTCATATATCAGTTAAAATTTTCTAGATAGTCATTTTAGCATTCTGTTGACCATTTAGAGCTGGCATCCAGAGAGAATGAAGCTAGAATACAAACATAATAATTTAATTTATTTAATAGGATTTATACTTTTGGCAACCTGATCATAAATGTGTGCTTTAAAAAATACAAACGTGTTTGCCCAGAGATTAAAAAAAAGCAAAGTCATTTGGGACTTAATATGCATCCTCAAGTATGGTTAGGCTCTACTTTCCCTAGTTTTTATCTGGCCTATTCAAGTGAATTATATTTTGACTTTCTATCTTTCAAAAAATAATTATTTAATTTAGAGTGCTCAGGCTATTATGTATAAAATACACAAATATAACACCTGCATGTTAATTAGTTATTAAAAGATCTATGTAATTTAATTTCTATAACTTCATCAGGATGTTTACTTCAAAAACACTGATTTTAAAGTTTTTTAATGGTTAGAAATGTTTGGTGAGATAAGTAAAAAAAAAAAAATTCGTGGCTCTTCTAAATAAAGCCTTTTAACATTTATTTAATATTGGTAGTAGTGATAGAGCACTGGACTTGCTAGGAATAGCTGAGTTCAGATTTTCCTTTATGAACCTGGACAAATTATTTCCTTTACTTCAATCTGATGGGGATAATAATATCATCTATGGTATTAGGATTCTTGTAAGGATCAAAATGAGCTAACATGTAAAGTGCTTTGCAAATTTTAAAGCTCTGTAAATGTTAGCCATTAGTAATAGGACCACTTTTCAAAGAAAATCATTTTGAGTTGGCCTAGGTTCAAGGAAGACTGAGGCTTAAAGCTTACCTCCAGCACATCCCTGCTATATGACCCTGCTTAAGGCAAGGTTTCAAATAGCCTAGGAAATTCTCACTGGTAAAGTTTCCTCATCTCACCAATGAAATTTCAAGGCCAATCCTCATCCCTTAAAACAGTGCTAAATATAATTATACCACTGTGATTGCAAATATTAAAGTGATTGATCAGGCTGTAAACCATCTTTGTGCATTTCCCTCATTAGTCTAAATTTTCTCACCCCACCAATCCCTAATAGTGTAATTTCATTTTTAAAAGAATTAAAATACATTTATTAGTATCATGAATCCTATTTCTAGCTAATGTTAGTTCTGTTTTGCCGTCTTATTATGGGAGTGCTTTGTCCTTTTAAGGAATGACTATTCCCTAATAAATTGCTTTTTTCCTCCTGATCAGTTCCCACTAAGTCCACTGACTATCTTACAGCTGCTAGCTGTTTGTTTCTTCACACAAAGCAGTACTTAAATAATAAATGAAACCATATGTCCAAAAGCTAACTTAGAGACAAATCTATTCATTGTTTTCTGGAAAAGGTTGGCATTTCTTAGTTTTGGAGAAGATTAGGAAGTAGTTAGATATGAAATTTCAGAAAGTAAATAAACATTAAGAGATTTTAAGTGTAATCATTAGAAGTGATAGTACTTTTCATTACCTTGACATTCATACCTATGTGTTGGCTTTCATAGAGGATGATGGTCTTACTGTACCTCTTATCTGAAGGATTTGTGGTTTGGGTTAATTTCTAATAAATACTGATGAGGTCATGTTGATCTAGGTTTGCTGGGCTCCTTTGCCAAGATATCATTTATGGCTAAAAAATAAAAATTGCTGATCAAAAAGATTAGCAAATGAAAGATAAGTAGTGAACTTGTAATGAGATTTTTTGTCTTCTCTGAAAATATTTTATTTTCTTCTTTTCATTGTTGTATACACCGATCCTGTCCTCTTCACAAAAAGATGACTTTAATTGACCTAAACTTAAAGGTGGCTCCTTCCTATGTCCAAAGGAATACTTTCTTTATGCATTTTTCTTATGAACTTAGACATCAACGAATACGAACATTCCTCTGTATGAAGAAAAGAGGATTGATTGCATATGAAACTGAATTTTTATTATTAATAATTAATATTCAATAACTAATAAATTCCAGGTTTTATTTATTATCTCTAGTATCTAATTTAAATTCCAAATAAAAATTTATATATATATATGTATATGTGCATATACATTATATATATATAACATACATCATTATATGCTATATCCTCTATTATATATGAGCTCTTTGATGGGAAGATGTGTTCTTTTCTTTCTAGCCTCAGAATATACTACAAAGCAAATGTTAACTAAATCCTTGTTGACTGATTAAGTACTACAATGGTTAAATCCATTTGCCTTAATGTATCTTTTTTTTTTAATTAAAAGCTTTTTATTTATAAAACATATGAGTGATTTTTCTACATTGACCTTTGCAACAACTTTTTTTTTCCCCCAAGCTTTTCCCCTCCTTCCCCCCACTCCCCACCCCTAGATGACAGGTAATCTAATACATGCTAAAAATGATAAATTATATGACAAATCCAATACATGTATACATATCTATACAGTTCTCTTACTGCACAAGAAACATCAGATCTAGAAAGAGAAGAAAAAAAACAACCTAAGAAGGAAAACAAAATGCATGGAAATATTCACAGAAAGTGTTAAAATGCTGTGTTGTGGTCCGTACTCAGTTCCCACAGGCCTCTCTCTGGATGTAGATGACTATCTTCATCTCTGAACAATAGGAACTGGTTTGAATCACATCATTGTTGAAGAGAACCATGTCCATCGGAATTGATCATCGTATAGTCTTGTTGCTGTGTATAATGTTCTCCTGGTTCTGCTGATTTCACTCAGCATCAGTTCATGCAAGTCTCTCCAGGCCTTTCTAAAATCATCCTGCTGGTTGTTTCTTACAGAATGATAATATTCCATAACATTCATATACTATAATTTATTCATCCATTCTCCAATTGATGGGCATCCTTTCAATTTCCAGTTTCTTGCCACTACAAAAAGGGCTGCCACAAACATTTTTTTGCACATGTGGGTCTCTTTCCCTCCTTTAAAATCTCTTTGGGATATAGGCCCAGTAGAAACACTGCTGGGTCAAATGGTAGGCACAGTTTGGTAACTTTTTGAGCATAGTTCCAAATTGCTCTCCAGAATGGTTTGGATCCGTTCACAGTTCCACCAACAATGTATCAGTGTCCCAGTTTTCCCACATCCCCTCCAACAGTTATCATTATCATTTCCTGTCATTTTAGCCAATCTGACAGGTGTGTAGTGGTATCTCAGAGTTGTCTTAATTTGCATTTCTCTGATCAATAGTGACTTGGAGCACCTTTCCATGTGACCAGAAATAGTTTCAATTTCTTCGTCTGAAAATTGTCTGTTCATATCTTTTGACCATTTATCAATTGGAGAATGGCTTGAATTCTTATATATTTGAAATTTGTTTATAATATCATTCTTTATGCCTAGATCATGAATCCATTTTTGACCTTATCTTGGTATATGGTGTTAGGTGTGGGTCAGTGCCTAATTTCTTCCATACTAGTTTCCAATTATCCCAGCAGTTTTTGTCAAATAGTGAGTTTTTATCCCAAAAATTGAGGTCTTTGGGTTTATCAAACACTAGATTACTATTGTCATTGAGTATTTTGTCCTGTGAACCTAACCTATTCCACTGATCCACTACTCTATTTCTTATCCAGTACTAAATGGTTTTGGTGACCACTGCTTTATAATATAGTTTTAGATCTGGTACAGCTAGGCCACCCTCATTTGCATTTGTTTTCATTAATTCCCTTGAAATTCTTGACCTTTTGTTTTTCCAGATGAATTTTGCTGTTATTTTTTCTAGGTCAGTTAAATAATTTCTTGGGAGTTTGATTGGTATAGCACTAAATAAATAGATTAGTTTAAGTAGTATTGCCATCTTTATTATATTCGCTCGACCTATCCAAGAGCACTTGATGTTTTTCCAATTGTTTAGGTTTGACTTTATTTGTGTGGAGAGTGTTTTATAGTTTTGCTCATATAGATCCTGACTTTCCTTGGCAGATATATGCCCAAACATTTTATAATATCGATAGTTATTTTGAATGGAATTTCTCTTTGTATCTCTTGCTGTTGCATTTTGTTGGTGATGTATAAAAATGCTGATGATTTATGTGGATTTATTCTGTATCCTGCAACTTTGCTAAAGTTGTGGATTAATTCTAATAGTTTTTGAGTTGATTCTCTAGGGTTCTCTAAGTAGACCATCATATCATCTGCAAAGAGTGACAATTTGGTTTCCTCATGACCTACTCTAATTCCTTTCATCTCTTTTTCTTGTCTTATTGCCAAGGCTAGCATTTCTAATACAATATTGAATAGTAATGGTGATAGTAGGCAACCTTGTTTCACCCCTGATCTTATTGGGAACGGTTCCAGTTTATCACCATTACATATGATGCTAGCTGATGGTTTTAAATAGATGCTACTGACTATTTTAAGGAAAAGTCCATTAATTCCTATACTCTCTAATGTTTTTAATAGAAATGAATGTTGGATTTTATCAAATGCTTTTTCTGCATCTATTGAGATTATCATATGTTTTTTGTTAATTTGGTTATTAATATGGTCAATTATGTTAATAGTTTTCCTAATATTGAACCATCCCTGCATTCCTGGTATAAATCCTACTTGGTCATGGTGTATTATTCTGGGAATGATTTTCTGTCATCTCTTTGCTAATATTTTATTTCAGATGTTTGCATCAATTTTCATTAGGGAGATTGGTCTATAATTTTCTTTCTCTGTTTTTGTTTTACCTGGTTTAGGTATCAGTACCATGTCTGTATCATAAAAGGAGTTTGGTAGGAGTCCTTCATTCCCTATTTTTTCGAATAGTTTATATAATATTGGAGTTAATTGTTCTTTAAATGTTTGGTAGAATTCACATGTAAATCCATCTGGTCCTGGGGATTTTTTCTTAGGGAGTTGATTAATGACTTGTTCTATTTCTTTTTCTAAAATGGGACTATTTAAGTAATTTATTTCCTCTTCTGTTAATCTGGGCAATCTATATTTTTGTAGATATTCCTCCATTTCACTTAGGTTATCAAATTTATTGGCATAAAGTTGGGCAAGGTAACTCCTGATTATTGCTCTAATTTCCTCTTCATTGGTGGAAAGTTCTCCCTTTTCATTTTTGAGACTAACAATTTGATTTTCCTCTTTCCTTTTTCTAATTAAATTAACTAGAGGTTTATCTATTTTGTTGGTTTTTTCATAAAACCAACTTTTAGTTTTATTTATTAATTCAATAGTTTTTTTACTTTCAATTTTATTAATCTCTCCTTTTATTTTTAGGATTTCAAGTTTGGTATTTGATTGGGGGTTTTTAATTTGTTCTTTCTCTAGCTTTTTTAGTTGCAGGCCCAATTCATTGATTTTCTCTTTTTCTATTTTATGCAAATAAGCATCTGGAGATATAAAATTTCCCCTTATTACCGCTTTGGCTGTATCCCACAAATTTTGGTATGTTGTCTCATTATTGTCATTCTCTTGGATGAAATTAGTAATTGTGTCTGTAATTTGCTGTTTCACCCATTCATTCTTTAGGATAAAATTATTTAGTTTCCAATTGGTTTTTGGTCTATTTTCTCCTGGCCTTATATTGCATGTGATTTTTATTCCGTCATGATCTGAAAAAAATACATTTATTATTTCTACCTTCCTGCATTTGATTTTGAGGTTTTTGTGTCCTAACACATGGTCAATTTTTGTATAACTTCCATGGACTGCTGAGAAAAAAGTAAACTCCTTTCTGTCTCCATTTAATTTCCTCCAAAGAGCTATCATACCTAACTTTTCTAACATTTTGTTTACCTCCTTAACTTCTTTCTTATTTATTTTGTGGTTTGATTTATCAAGTTCTGAGAGAGGGAGGTTAAGATCCCCCACTATTATAGTTTTGCTGTCTATTTCTTCTTGCATCTCTCTGAACTTTTCCTCTAGGAATTTCCATGCTATACCACTTGGTGCATATATGTTTAGTATTGATATTGCTTCATTATCTATGGTACCCTTTAGGAAGATATAATTTCCTTCTTTGTCTCTTTTAATTAAGTCTATCTTTGCTTTTACTTGGTCTAAAATCAGGATTGCTACCCCTGCTTTTTTTTTTGTTCACCTGACGCATAATAGATTCTGCTCTAGCCTTTTACATTCACCCTGTATGTATCTCTATGTTTTAGATGTGTTTCTTGTATACAACATATTGTTGGATTCTGGTTTTTAATCCAGTCTGCTATCTGCTTCTGCTTTAAGGGAGAGTTCATTCCATTCACATTCACAGTTAAGATAACTAATTCTGTATTTCCTGCCATCTTATTTAGCCTAGCTTATGCTTTTCTCTTTCTTATCCCCTTTCCCTCCTCCCTACTATTTTGCTTTTGATAACCACTTCCCTCAAACAATCCTTCCCCTTTAGAGCCCCACCCACCCATTTTTCCCCCTTTCCCTCCTGTTTCCTTATAAGTACGTCTATTATTCCCTCTGAGCCAAATCTGATGAGATGGAGATTAACCCAATTCTCATTCCCCTCCCTTTTTTCCCCTCAATCATTATAGGTTTTCTTTGCCTCTACATGTGATGTAATTTCCCTTATTTTACCTCCTTTTCCTCTTCTTCCAGTGTTATCCCTTTTCTACCTCTAATTTCTTTTTCAGTTTATCATATAATAATCATAAGATCACAATAATCATATCATAATAATCATAAAATCACAGTAATCATATTATAATCATAATGTAATAATAGATTCATAAAATCAATCCTCATTCTCTAAGTATCTATAACATAAATATAGTTCTCAAGAGTTTTTTTTTTTTTTCCTTGTTACCTTTTTATGTTTCTCTTGTGTTCTGTGTTTGTAGATCAAATTTTTTGTTCAGTTCTGGTCTTTTCAGTAGAAATAGGTGAAATTCTCCTATATCATTGAATGACCATCTTCTTCCCTGGAAGATAATGCTCATTCTAGCTGGGTAATTTATTCTTGGCTGTAATCCAAGTTCCTTTGCCCTTCAGAATATCTGATTCCAGGCCCTTGGATCCTTCAAAGTAGAAGCTGCTAGGTCTTGTGTGATCCTAATTGTGGCTCCCCGATATTTAAATTGTTTCTTTCTGGCTTCTCAATATCTTTTCCTTGGTATGATAGTTCTGGAATTTAGCCACGATATTTCTGGGGGACTTAATTTTTGGGTTTCTTTCAGGAGGTGATCGGTGGATTGTTTCAAGGAGTATTTTGCCTTCTGGGTCTAAAATATCAGGGCAGTTTTCTTTTATGATTTCCTGGAAGATAGTGTCTAGGTTCTTTTTTTCATCATGGCTTTCAGGAAGCCCTATAATCCTTAGATTGTCTCTCCTAGATCTATTTTCCAGGTCAGTTGTTTTTCCTAGGAGATATTTCATTTTCTCTGTCTTTTCATTTTTTTGTTTTTGTTTGACTGATTCTTGAAGTCTTGATGAGTCATTCATTTCCAATTGTTTGATTCATTTTTTTTTAAAGGTATGAGGTCTGTTTAAGGCAAAGGTGGGACAGCTGCTTTAATTTGCCCTGGGGAAGTTCTGCTGATTGAGTTATTTCTGGAACTGGGCAGTTCTGCTGATTGAATTATGTCAGGTACTGGGCAGTTCTTCAGGTGCTGATCAGTCCTACTGATTGATCGCCCTAGGGTGCTGTCTAATGGCAGCTAGGTCTGATGCTCATCAGGGGTTCAGTGGTTCACAATCCACCCCCCACAAAAGGCAGACCCTCCAAACCACCTGCCCACAATCAGGACAGATTGGCCCAAGAGGCCCTCAGAAGACTCCCAGGTGTGTGAAAAGCACAATGCTCCCACTCCTGTTTTGACTCCTGTTCTGACTCCTGCTCCAGCTCCTTGCCCTGGTCTCCCTGTGTTACAGTCTGGGTTCAGCAGACCACCCCCCTGCCCAATTAAGACAGACCTGTTTTGAAGTTCTTCCAGAGTATCTTCTTCTAGAATCGTGTTGTCCTCCAGATATTATGGATTTTTTTGCTTCAAAATTAGGCTAGAGGCTTCATATGTTGTTAAATGTATCTGTTTTTAAAACAAAAGATAAACAACCTCTTAGACTCTCATGTGTAAAAGAGGAAGAAGGAAGAGTATGCAGAATCTCCAGTTCCAACTCTTTGAACTAAGATTCTAACACATGGCTGGTTCACACAGCCATTGTTCTAGAGCCCAGGTCTGTAGGGCACATGGCTGGCATGCTCCCTCCACAGCTTCTGGGAAGCTGCAGATTCCCTACATGACTGCCCTAGACTTGCCCTATTCTCTGGTATGTGATGATGAGAGCTTCTGTTCTTCCTCTCTATTAGATTAGGAGAGCTAGCTTGTAACTCAAAGCCTGGCTGTCGCTCAAAAAGTTAGGGCAGCTCCTTGACGGACTTGAAGAGAGGAGTGATAGTGATTTTCTAGCACCCAGCAGCCACTGAACTCCAACATCCTGTTACATGGAAAATAATGACAAGTTTAAACTCTGCCTTTACACTTTTACTCCCTAATCAGGCCATTTTTCCTATCTGGATTTTATTTTCCTTATCTGCAAAAACTCAGTTGGGGGAGGGGGTGAATAAAGCTCTAAAGTCCTTAGCAAATCTTAAATTCTAGGATCCTGTGAAAACTGTGGACTGGTCTTTTGGTCAAAATAGAATTTGCATTGGAGAATGCACTCAATTCAAAATCATGTCACTTTCTTAAGTGGCCTTTCAACATAATTTAGTAAATGTTACCATCACTACTACTAAAAATAGTATTTTAGTGCTTACAAAGTACTTTAAAAATTATCTTTTTTTAATGTTCACAACAACCTTAGAAGTTAGGTGCTATTATTACGCCCCACTCTACAGATGAGGAAATGGGTAGAGAGAGGTTAAATGCTTTGCCCAGTGTCACAGTGCTAGTGTTTGAAGCTGAACTGAATTGGTTTTCGATGAGTCTAAATGCAGTGTTCTATCCACCATGCCATCTTTTGTTGTTCAGTCATTTTTTCAGTCCTGTCCTACTTTTTGTGACCCCATTTAAGGTTTCCTTGATTAAAAATACTGGAATGGCTTATCATTTTCTCTTCCAGCTCACTTTATAGATGATAAAACTGAGTAAACAGGGTTAATTAACTTGTCTAGAATCACACAGCTTCTAAGTAAATATTTGAGACTAAATTTGAACTAAAGAAAATGTCTTTCTGACTTTAGGCCTGGTGCTTTAGGTATTGCACAATCCAATATGGTTCAGAAGTATACAGATTATACAGATAAGTGGAATACAAGATAGAGAGATAAAGGAAAAAATGTTCTTTGGAGGAGGAAGAGGAAGTGATCCTGATTCTATGATCAGGGAGGCAGGTGGGAAGCCTTCTCCTTGGAGGTAGCACCTGAACTAAGGCAAAACTGACAAGAGAATGAGTTCCAGATATGGGAAACAGCTTATTTGTATGCACACTAGATAGTTTTGATATGCTAGTAAGGTAAGGATCAAGAGAGCAAGATAACAGTCCAAAGTGAAGAAAGCAGATCTAAATCCGAAGCCTGCAAGTTTTGTAATGATTGTGTCAACTGGCTGTAGTCCAGCCCCCTCATTTCACATATGAACAAACTTTTCTCATTTGTAAAATGAGGAGATTGGACTAGCTGGTCTCTGAGGTGCTTTCCAACCTCTAAATATATAATCCAGCCTGGGTGAGTTAGGGAGATTGTTCTTCCTAATAAAAACCAATCCCAAGAATCTACCCAATGTAATACTGAATGTTGCCACAGAACAGTAACATGCAAATAGTATCTACTATAAGTTAGAGACTTTACAAATATTAACTCATCTGATCTTCAAAATAACCTTGGGAGGTAAGTGCTAGTGTTATCCCCGTTTTATAGTTGAGGAAACTGAGGCAAACAAATTGAGTGGCTTGCCCAGGTCACACAGTTTGTAAGTGTCTGAGACAGGATTTAAATTCAGGTCTTTCTAATTTTAGGCCCAACATTCTATAATTGCCTATATATCACTACAAAGTAATGCTGTGACATTTTTGCATAGTGACTAAACATGTTGGAAAAAATACAACTTTTACATAGAATTAAAATTTTTAAAGTTAGTTTCTTTGTTGATGCACTTCAGAACCAAAAATTCAACACATGCTTCATATACAAATAAAAATATATACATAAAACTCTCTCTTTGATCTTTGTTCTTTCTGATTTCAAGAACAGCTTATGTATTTATTTCTCTAATTCACTATTATTCTTATAAGTTCTCAGTAGACAAAGTTTTCAGTTTTCTAATCCTTTGCCATGAATACAAAATGTTCTATAGCATATTATATAGCATCTACTGACTTCTAATAATGCATGCAAATAGTTTTTTTTTTTTTTTGCTGTTGTGTAGAAAAATGTTTGTCAGTTCCATGAAACAACTCAACAATACCTAATTAGAATGTTCTCCTCATTTGTTTATGCCATATATCTTGTATTCTTGCTTTTCAAATTTAACAACACTTTCTCTTCCATCTGTATCACTTCGTTTTTGTACAGGGCTTCAGATAACTGACCTCAAAGTATTAAATTCCTCTGAGATTGCTCATGCTTATATTGGTACCATTCCGTCAAAAGAAAGATTACATGGGTATCCAATAATAATAAACAGAATAACTGTATTTAGATAATACTTAAACATTTGTGAAGTGATTTAGTTGTAGTCTCATTTGAGTATTTACATTGTGAGGACAAGGATTGTTTGGAAAATAAGCTTCTTGAAGGAAAGAATAGTATCTTTCCTGGTTTTGTATCCCTGGGGCCGAGAAAATATCTGGTACTAAATTGATTTAGGTCTTCAAAAATGAGAATTTTTCATTTAACTTTTCCAAGTGATTAGTAAGCAGATCATTTCTTTCTTATATTTCATTTTAAGGTTGAATTTTTCAAAATCAGGAAGCATCCAATATGTCATTTTGAAATTTCTAAATTCAGTCATATTCTTTCTTTATCAGAGAATATATTTGAGGACTTATCATTGATCTATTTAGGAAATGGGGTCTCTGAAGTGCATGAGCCCAAAATAAGAGATAAATGAATAAAATAAAACATAGATATAGCAATGAATGTCACTTTGCTATTCAATAAGTTTAAGTAGTTCTCTATTACTTCTAGGATCAAGTATAAACTTCCCTGCTTAACTTTACAGCTTCTCCCCAGCCTAGCTCTACAGCCTTATATATTACTTCTTCCTGTTCTCTGCAGCCCAGATAAACTGGCTATGCTTGTTCCTCACACTCATAAAAAACACAGCTAATGCATCCAAGCATGAATGGAAAATTAAAATCTGATTCCATCCATTAAGCAGTTCCAGGTAAAGAGGAATATTTATAATAAAAACTCTGCTGAGTTGATATGAGAATTATTTTGGCTTATTGCAGTATAATCATTATATACTTTTAAAGAACTCCTTTAAAAAAACATACCTTATATATTCAATGATAGTTATTATTTATTTGTATATCTAAAAGAAATTCTCATGCTTGGCTAGTTAAGCAATCAAATTAATTAAATAATTAGTTGCTTGTTAGCATTACTATATGTTATATTGTCAAGTCTTCCTTACTCCTGAGATTCCCCCTGCCCCCAAATGATTCAAATATTCAGTTAAATTGTTCTTACCAGCAAAAAGGTTTTTGTATCATTAATTAATAAAAAAGATTTAAAATAATTCTTTCATGTTTCTCTAATTCTTTTAAAATTTCTGCTTGGGAGGATATTTTGTAATGTAGATAATATATTGATGTAATAGATTAGGGATAGGAACTGGACCTAGAATTTCATTGATTTAGGGACCTCTTGGATAGGGAAACCTCTTCTAATGCTTGTCAGCAATTTCTCTGCAACTTTACAGTTTTAGAGAATTGCCTAGATTTAAAAGGTTAAATGACTTGTCCAGGATCATACAACAATTGTGATAAAATAGGGCCCAAGTTTTGCTAGTTTTAGTCCCACTCTCCATCTACTGCCATGACTGCCTCTTACCTAATAGTACATGTGTGTAATTTATAAATAAGTAGACATAGGATAGAAATGCATATTTAAAAATTTTTTAATGATAAGAGTTTATCATTAAAAGTTTAGAGATCAGTAGTTTAGCCTATTAAATTTTTCAAAAACATCCACCAAATTTTCAAGTTTGGGGAAGAAATTTTTGTTTTAAAATAAATTTGCTTCATTTCATCACTGAAAACAATGCCACCTTTTTTTTTTTTTTTTTAAATGCACAAACACTTCTTTTGAAGCACTCTGACAGAAAATCAACATATTTGGCAGTAATCAAAGCAGTCTTGTATCCTGCCCTTGTGTCACTACATAGCTTGAGAACATCTTTCTCTTTAATCCCACCTCTTTAGGAGAGGTGATTTTGTTTGGTTTTTAATATAAATTTGATTATTCTAAAACAGAGGGATCAAATAGAATGCAGACTGAACCATGTTATAACTGGAAAACATTAAAAATAAAATACAATGTAACAGACAACATTATATTTTAAAACTAAGTCAATATGTAGCCCACAGGGATCTTCACATACAGTTTAGTGGCCCCCATTTTTCTCTGAGCTTGACACTACTATACAATCGTAACAACATGGAAACTGCCTATAACTCCTCACTTAGGTTTCTCAGAGAAATGATTATGAAGCATAATAGAATGTTTACAAATTTCACAATGGGGTCACATTTCTAACTAGTGTTTGTAGAGCTATATTTTATCTTAACATGGATTGTATTCCATCACTGTGGAATCTAGTACAAAGTCCTATGTTAAGTAAAAACTTTATATAAAATATATAAATTTTATATATTATATGTATATACACTTACATATATAATATATAAAAATATATTTATGTAAAAAACCTGGATATAAATAGACCATTGTTTAATGTGATAATAAGTGTATCTCTAAAACTAAAAGCTAATGTTATATGTGGGAAACTACATAAGCTTTCAAAAAAAAAAAAAAGAATAAAACAAGGATAATCATTCTCCATGCTATTATTTGACAGTTCTAAAATTCTAATGATAAAACAAGAAAAATAAAGGCACAATAAGATGATAATCCCTAATTGTGTTTACTATGAAGATTTTTCTTAGAAAAACCCAGAGATTTCATCAAAGAAACTAATTGAGGCAATTAATAGTTTCAAAAGTAGCAGGATACAACGTAAATCCACAGAAAACTATCAGCTTTTTTTTTTTAACGTAAATTTGTGGTGTATTTTCTCAAATGCATTTTCTGTATTTGTTGACCCTGTGATTTGAGATATTTTTGTCTTTAATGTGAATTACATTAGTTGATTTCTCAATGATGAACCATTTTCACATCTCTGATTTAAACTAACTTTGGCTCAGAATCATCTCAAATCTTATCACTATGCAAACTGACTCATCTTTTGATGCTTAGCAACTTCTCAGCAGCCTCAGTTGCTCCTTTCCTCTAATGGAAGGACTGGAGGGTGCAGCAATAAGCACCAAACCCTTCCTTTGTAGAGGACTCAGAACTTTGAAGGGATTTTTTCACTTTCCAGTAATGGGTTTGCTTGCTCAATTCCATCATGTCCCATGCTGATCACTTCTAGTGCTCCCCTTTTATTTTCAGCTTCATTTTGAGTACTGCCTTCCCACATTAAATCATAAAGTTCTATAGAGCAAAGACTGTCTTTTTCCTTTTTTTATTTCCAGTGTTTGGCAGATAGTAGGCACTTAAGTTACTGAATTGAAGTCATGAATATTTTTAAACATATTACTGTAGTTTTTGTTAGGATTTTATTTTAAATTTCTTCATCAATGTTAAATAGTAATATTGATCTATATTTTTTTAATGGTCTCTTCCTAATAATTAGAGCTTGGTAGTATTGTCTTAACTTTGAGAATAATTGGTAACTTCTTTTTAAGATTTTGACTTGTAAATCCATTGGAGTTTTCCCCTCTACTCACTTTGATAGTTTTATGGTTAATTGTTTTTCTTCAATTGGATTAAGATTTTTATTTCAATCTCTGTCACTTTGGCTATCTTTTTTTCATCTGTGATTTACCTTCACCTTTATTTTAGTCATTTGATTTTCTTCCTTTTTTTAAATCAGTAACATTATTTTGAAGTATCCTTCTTGTTCTTGAATTTCCCTTTACTTTTTAATTTCTTCCTTATTCTCTCCATGTCTCTCATTGAAGTAGTTTCAAGGGTGTCAAATTTAATCTCTTTCCTTTATCCCATTTCTTTACTATTGTATTTGTAGATCTCATCCACTCCCCCTTTTTTCTTCATAATTGTATAAATCCCCTCTCTTCTTCCTCCATTTTTTGTAGAAATATCTCAAATAATTCCATTGACAAATACTTATGCATTTTGAGCTCTTTTGACTTTTGGAATATAGTTTCCCTTTCTTCTAATTTCTAGTGACTAAAAAGAAACCTGGGGTTATTTAAACTGAAACCTCTTTACCTATGAAAGTCTTTTTCCTGGCTACGTGGCAAAATTTGTTGTTATTGAAATTGTGAGATTTTACTGCTTCAGGACTTGGAGTTTTAATATATTAATGCTCTGTTCTCTGTATCCAAAACTTGGCAGTTTGTGTATGTTATCCTTACCATGTTATATTCTGATTTTCTTTTTTTGGATGGAAATAGGATATGTTCTTCTGGAAAACTTATATACTTAAGTTTTTTCTATGTGTATTCTATCTTCAAGTTTTTTTGTTTTTTTGTTTGTTTGTTTCTATTTGACTTGTAAAGAATGCATTTGTTCTTTTCGGGCTGAAAATTTTTGCTTCTCATTTGAACATTTTCCCCTTCTACTAAATTTTTGGTTTCCAAATCTGTTTTTCAGAGCTTCTTCTTCTTTTTTTTTGAGAGAATCTCCATTACATTTTCTAAGTTCTGTGCAGTATTGTTTTGTCTTTTTAAAAATTCTGTTAGGAGGTTTGATTTCTGATTTAATTTTCTCTGGATAATACCTTCTTTTAACATTTCATTTTAAACCATTCTGAAATGTCCTGCTATTCCATACTTGCTGAGTCTCTAAGCTTTTCTCTTTTATTGAGTAAATTTGTTTCATTTCTCAAAATAATATAATAGTTTATTATGCTTTGGCCTCTTTTGCACTTTTATTAATTTTTTCTAATGTTGGTGAATCTGATTTTCAGTTTGTGCACTGCAGTGTTAACTCATGATTGATAATACAAAGAGAAGTTTAAAAAAAAAAAAAAAAGAAAAAAGAATAGTTTGGGCCTGAATTCACATAGAACATCAAGAGACTAAGCTAGAAATTATAGATTTAAATAGATGGTGAAACTTAATAGCAGCTCCCTCAACCATATTGATAGTGATAGCAGACCAAATCAGGCCTATCCAGTCCATCTTAGAGGTCCAAAGAATATTGATCCAAGCAAGAAATCACCATCCAAGAGACTGGAAATATGAGTAGACAAAAGAAAATACCAAACAAAATTTAGAAATTCTGTGAATGAGGAAGTATAAGAAATAAGCCAAAAAGATGAGAGCAACACCCCAGTAACCACAACTAGACCTTCAGAGGAGGGAATAAAATAGGAAGAAATTAAATGTGATTTGTTTAATGAAATATGAGTTATAGGGGTGAAATGAAGGAATAGCTAGCTTAGGAGAGATGGTAGAAAATCTTAATTAAAATTAATTCAGACTTCTCGCCTCCCCCCCCCCAAAAAAAGCAGAATAACACAAATAAAACTCAGTGACTGCTTGAGGAAACAAAAAATTTTAGAATAAAGTACAAGACAGAAGAAAAGAGAATACAATATATAATAGTTCCAAACCAAAAAAAAAAAAAAATGCAACTAAATTAGAACACATGTCAAGGAGAGATAATTTAAGAATTATTGAACTCCCTGAAAATGATAAGCAAACAAAACTTTATACTACATTTAAAAAAATCAAAAACTGCCTAGACCATTTAAAACTCAGAGGTCAGGGTGAACATTGAAAGATTCCATAAATATCTTACTGAAAGAAATCCTAAACAGGAAACTAGGAATGCTATAGCCAAAATCCAAAGTAAAAATTTGAGAAAAAAAGACTGCAAGAAGCTAGAAAGAAACAGATTCACATAAGACTTGGCAGAAAATAATATCAAAGAGAAAATCTTGAAATACAATATTACAAAAGTTGAAAAAGCTTACAAATCAATCAACCATAGATTGCCCCATAAAGTCATTGTGGGGTGGCAGGGAGAATTTGGGATAGAAAGCAAAACTAAAATAAAAATTAAAAAAAATGAGATGATTGTGAAGCATGCAGTGTTCAAATTTTATAAAGGGTCATTTTAAAATTAGAGCTTATAGACCTCTATTTTATTCTGACATCCTTGCAATATTGGATAAAATTCAATAGAGGGAAATGGGTCTTTAATAAAATAGAGGACTTTTAAGCCTTCCTGATGCAAATGCTGAACTCAAGGAGAAATATTGAAGTCGAAACAGAGGAGTTAAAAAAAAAAAAAAAAACCAAACTTGGAAAAATAAATAATGGAAAGGTACTGTGTGATGACAGGTTTACATTTTGTTTGGATTCCTAAGGTGTTTAAGGGTTAAATAAACCAAGCATAAGGCATCAGTAGAGTTTTGTTCTGTGAAATGGTTTTAAAAGAGAAAAGCAAAGGGAAAAAAAAAAAAAGGAAAACATTATGGAAAAAATCTCTAAGTAGAGGAAAGAATGATTTCTCATCATCTTGATGTGGGAGAAGCAAAGTGTACAAACACATAGGGTGAGGGTAGGAGGAGACGACATCTCATTTTTATTTGAACAACATAATGGGTTGGACACATCCACTTTGTGGGAAAATACATTAATCAGCTAGGGCAGGGGAGTATTATTGGGGGGGTGGGGCTTAGAATGGGATGAAGGCTTACAAACAGAATTTTAAAATTCAAGAAAATAGATTAGGATTTGAGCTGCTGAAAGGGAAAGGTGCTCAAGAGTAGAAAGAGACCACTTCAGTTAGATTTGTACCAATAGTTACAAAAACTCTCTTCCCCATTTTATAGTAGTTTGTCGATTGATTCTAGCTACATTGATTTTGGTCATCAGATCTCTCTCAATTTTATGTAACCAAATTTAATCATTTAAAAATGTTTACTTCTATTTTTGGTGTGTTTTTTTTTTTTTAAATAGGTTATCAGAAAATAATTCTAGTATTCAAGGTCATGTATGGTTGCTGATGTTTTATTTCTATATGTGACTTACTTAATGGATTAAGGCCATTTGGAGCTTGAACAAGGAAGCCAGGATTTTGGGGGCATGGTTTAGGAAGGAGAAAACTTTTCTCAGGAAAGAAGGCTAAAAAACCCCATAGTGAGCCTAAAAAGAGAAAGGAAATAGATTTCAGACAAGATGTTGAGGGAGAAATCATGGATAATATTATCTCAAATTAGTTATAAATTTACAAGATAAACTATTGACCACAAATAATTTTTTTAAAAATGTGGGGGTATTTGGAAAAATTTGTGACAAAATCACCATAAAATCTAGTAGATTTATAACAATGAATAAAAATTACAGATAAAAAAAAAAATCTCCCCCCTCCAAAAAAAATGTCCTGAAGAAAGGAAAACTACTAGAGCCATTCAATTCCTTGAAATGGGTGAAATTTATAATAACTTCTAGATTGCTTCAAAGACCAATTTATTTTATTTTTTTATTTTTTTACTTTTTGCTGAGGCAATTGAGGTTAAGTGACTTGCCCAAGGTCACACAGCTAGGGAATGTTAAGTGTCTGAGATCAGATTTGAACTCAGGTCTTCCTGACATCAGGGCTGGTGCTCTACCCACTGCACCACCTAGCTGCCCCTTCAAAGACCAATTTAAAGAATTATATATATATATATATAGAAATGGAAATTCTTCTCAAAAGACACAAGTAAAAAAAGAAAATTAGAACAGAGCACTTAGGGCAAATGACAGAGAATATCTCCAAAACAGTAGATTCTCAGGAAGATGGAATAGCAAAATTAGAACTGAGTTGGGGGAGGGGGGCGAGGGGGGATTGTCTAGGTTTTGGTTTTACATCTGATTCAATGAATGACTTAGCCTAAGAATTCAAATGCCAAATTCATTTTTCTAAAACTATACCCCATATCCTTAGGTAAAAAGCAATTCCTAAGGCAGTCAAAAGCAGTTCAGGAGGATATAAGCAGATAAAAGGAGGGGGCTAGGAAAGTTAAAAGCAGAAACTTTTTTTTTCCCTGGGGTCTAAAGAACTCCTGGGCAGAAATCATCTTTATGTTCTTCTTGTCCAAAAATCCCTGAATGTGGGTCCTATATCAGTTCACTTGAGGGCATAGTTAACTCAAACTACTCCAGGTGCACACTTTCCTGACTCACAGTATGTCTCAGTAGCTGATTTTGTTGGAGATGAGGAGTGTTAACTTAAAGCTTCCTAATTTGTTTTGTTTTACAAGCAAAGGACTAAGCCATCGAATCAATGTTTTCATATTTACAAAGATATAAGTATTAAAAACCCATTTTTGAAGGAACAAAGAACAACTATGATCAAACTTCAAAGTGAAAAGGTCAAAAGAATTGGGAGTGGTAGAAAGGGATGAATTGAGTGAATATTTTTATATTTTTTAAGATTAGAATCCACATATCCTGAGTGGTTGATACCTTTTTATAGGAAAAAGGAAAAGAGAGGAAGGTGTTTTGGGGAAGCAATGGGGAAGGGAGAGAGAAGGACCTATGAGGTTTCATGTTTTTAGTTTCTTATCCTGTCTGAAGATATTTGAAAGAAAAAGGAAAGAACACTGAGGAATCAAGCTTCAGTTATTAGAGTGGGAATTGGGTTATATGCATAAATAGAATATGGAATAATATGGAAGATGAACATTTGTTTCCCCAGAGAGAAGGAGTAATGCAAAGGAGCCTTAAAAATGAATTCTAATTGGGGGAAAAAAGGGTAATCAAGAGACCTTCTCTATAATATATTCCTCCTTCTCAGGAGCCATCTCCACTTTAAGTCCACATATGGGCTCCTCACCCACATGAATTTGAAGGGAGACAGACAGAAGGAAATTAAGGTCTATTAGGTCATTGAGGAATGAGGCACTGGTTTCAACATGAACAAGGCTTAGAAGTCTTGAAACATGAGGTCTAAGATCCAGTTCTCACTTCAGTCTATTTGTACCATTAATTGATATTTCTAAGAGGCTTTAGAACCTTCAAGCCAGATGGGAGACATAGGTCTGTAATTATACAAATAGTTGTGAAACAGAAAAGGTTTTGTTTGTTTTTGTCTTTCAGAAAGCCTATCCTTACCTGAAAGCCAAGTCATAAAATAAAGAACAAGTAAATGAGAAACCAGTATAATTGGGATATTAGACTCTAAAGTATTGTGAAAGGGGTAAAGAGTAAGGAGGAGAATGAACTAAATGTTTCTTAGAAAAAATTATTATTCAGACTATCATTGGGAGATGAAGATAGGACCATGGTAAAAATGCTCTGTCTTGGGAAAGGAATGGGTTAAAAAAGAAATTAGTCAAGGTAAAAAACAAAGATTTTGGGCTGGGAAATGGAGGGGTGGAGGTAAAGGGAGATTCTAGTGTGAGGAAACAAAGATCAGTTCAGTTTAGCAAAACAAATCTAGAGAGATAAAAAAGAAATTAACAGAATAGAAGTTTTTTTTTTTTTAACAATCATTCAAAATACAATTACATAATGTATATAGAATATTTGAGTTAACATTAAAACAAACCCAAAATACAGATTCAGTTACAAAGCACACTTTACAGAAATGAGAAGTCTTAAGTAATTGAAGAGTATAAATTTTCATGATTTAGCCATAATCTGTGGGGGAGGAAGGAGGAAATTAACTTAAATGTTTAATGCTAAACAAGAAATTACTATATGGAGTTTAGTGTCTTTTAGAAATAATTCCTTTATGGGCATGGTGAATAATTTTGAGGGAATTGAAGAAAAAGGAAAGAGAGGTATGAAAATGGTCTAATAGAATCTGGTTTCAAACTATATTATAAAATAGCAATTATTAAAGCTTTTTAATACTGGTTTATGTAAGTATCTCAGTAGAAGGAAATAAAAAAAAATCCACATAGTAAACTAGTGATTAATTTTTTAAAAATCAAATTTAAAAATTAAGTGATTTTTTAAAAAATTACAGACATAATTAATTGGGGAAAATTGATAAGAACTGGAAAACAGTTTAGTGGAAAACAGTTCAGTCAGCAGAGAAGTAATCTAAATGTATATAAGATCACCAAATCAGAATAGCAGCATCTCACTTTTACAGCTATAGTTATGAGGTAAATTCATTACCATTGCAAGGGATAGACATTACAAAGGATAAATTATATAAAGTTTGAATTTGCATGAGATTTTCATGTTCTTTAATTACTTATATCTTGGGCAATAGCTTTAACTATATAATTTTGTCAATTCCTTTTCTCCCCAATTTGGTAGCTCTTATTCTAGTTACATTGCGTTTGTTCACAGTCATTGATGACAGGAGTCATAAGAAATCATCTAAAATCTTCTTCCTATGAAATCAGATATATTAAAACTAATCATAGTTCCATCATTGTATATATTCTCCATTCTAGTTTCCTCCAAAGGATTGGCTTGTACAGGAAGATTTTCCCCTAATCCTTTTAAATTCTAATATTTTTCCTCTGTTAATTATTTCCTATTTTTCTAAATATAACTTGGTTGTATATTTTTGTTTGTCTCCCCCCCATTAGATTTTGAACTTCTTGAAGTTAGGGGCTATCTTTTGCTCTTTTTTACCCTTAGTACAGTGCCTTGGACATAATAGGAACTTGATGCATGTTTATTGAATGGGGCCATGGCCTGACTCCATCAATTAATTGGAAAATGGGAAGATAGAATCTCACCTTTCTTAATAGTGGCCAACAGTGAGACATTTCCAAAACAGTAACTTATCCTTCAGTACCCCCTCCTACCTCATCTTTGTCTTCTCACTGAGCAAACTCTCCACTTCTGGGATGATACCTTTAAGAAGATATCTGCCCCAAACTGAATTACCTTCTTACCCCATCTTCCTCAAGCTTCCCGTCTTCCAAATTTTCTTATTTCTGTTAAAGCAACATAGTTTCCCAGATTTATAACAACAGCTTTATCTGGGATTACTTCAATTCCTTTACCCTATACAACCGGTCAGCTGACAAATTTTTTCATTTCTACTTTCACTATATCCTATCTCTTGATTAACACAATTACCATCTTGGTCAGGCAATCGTTACCTCTTGTTTGGGTCATTGCAGCATCCTCTTAATTGTTCTTCCTGCCTCAAATCTCTTTATATGATTGTTCCTTGTCCACAGTAATGCCAAAGTAATTTTCCAAAAGTACTTATATCATATTTCTCTACTTCTCAGTAGACTCCGATAGCTTCCTATTGCCTTTAAGATAAAGCATAAATTGTTTATTTTTTCAAATCCTACATAACCTTAACCTAAACTATCTTTTCTTGACATTCAAAATAATTTCAGTTTTTTGAACATTGTTCCACTGCTCTCTGTTGCTTCTACATTCCATCCCACCTTTCATTGTTATGCCTTTGCGCAAATGACTCCACATTTCCTAAAAGGCTCTCTTCTTTCCAATTTGCCTCTTTTCCTGTAAGGATGCTCTAGCACCATTATCTTCTGCATGAAGCCTTTCCTAGTGCCTTTCTTCCCAACTACCTTGTAATTGCTACTTCATACATTTTGGTACTTGTTTATGTTTATACTGTTTATATTTTTGTGTGTATTTATTTCTTTCATTGTAATTTCAAGGAGACATCATTTTAACCTTGGTACTTGCATCTTCAGCACCTTGCATCTGTTCCTGGCATAGGGAAGATGCTTAATAAATACTTGCTCCTTGATTGATTGTAAACTACTATCTGGACACCTTAAATAGTTGCTGAACATGTGCCTTCCAGATTATCTCATGGCTATAGCAGGTGCTCCTCAGACAATTAGGTTTGCATTTTAGGGCAAGATCCCTGGCGGGGGGGGGGGGGGGGGGGGGGGGGGGGGAGAACCCTTTTTGTTTTGCATATGACTGAATAAATCACATGGTATGAGCAGGTACTCACTCTTATTCTAAGCCTACCTATTAATATCAAAGAACACTAGTATCTTTGTTCTGATCACTCAAGTTTATAACTCATCATTATCTTCTATCTACTCTCCTCCCCACATATCTAGTCAGGTGATAAATCTTGTTATTTTCTACCTCTACATTTTTGCCATCTGTCTCCATCTCTACTCACTAGCCTTCACTATATTTTTAATCACCTTTTGTCTGAACTGATACAGTAGTCTAATTGCTTCAAGCCTCTCTGCTTTCCAATCTGCCTTTCACATAACTACCTATGGCTTTCCTAAAACTCAGGCCTGATTATATGATTCCCCATACCACAAACTACTGACTCCCTGTTGACTCTAGGACCAGACACCAATTTATATTTATTATATTCTTTTAAAAATTTTGATTTCTGTGGAAATTTATATGCATAATGATTAGTACAGTATTTAAAGCATAAACATTCAGAATGAAGTAAATGTAGGGAGAATATATTTTTAAAAATTGGCTAGAATGTATAATTTTTAAAAGTTCAAAGCCTAATGCTCTAATTTAATGTCAATCATAATTTTTTCATGCTATTGGGGTGGATCTGATTCAGACAAGTATGTTGGTAGTTCTTGCTTGATGTTAGGATGAAATAAGAGACTTGTATTACAGATCATTTATTAGTTAGCAAAGGGATGTTTCCTTAACCCTAATATAGAAAACACAAAGTAAATATAGAATAGCTCTTAGATTAGGTCCCCCTCACCTTCATATGAAAATTAGTGTGGTAAGCAAGGCAGGCTACTGTGATTGCCTGGTCTTGGAACTTCTACAAACTCCAGTGGATGGGTTTGTTTTTATCTATGCTCTTGGGTGACTAGGAAAAAAAAATCAATTCAGCCAGAGGCTATGAGAAAACTTTATCAAGGGAGATTCAGTTTGAGCCTTAACTCAATCCTACTTCCCATTTACCCAGCTTTGTCACCTTTTAGGAAAAATAAAGTCTAACTTAAGTTGGGTGTAGAGTAGGGAAGGATAGGATGATCCTATCATACATGTATTAATCTTGAATTACTATGACTTTAAAAATTCATTGCCTTCTTGTTTTGCTTCTCTCCAAATTTAGCTAGGCCTGGCCTTATATGACATTGTATGACTATCTCTCAAATTGGCATAGGTTCCCAGAGTCTTTGTCCTGCTGACAGTTTTTTATTTTATTTTAAATTCCACATTCTTTCTCTCCTTCCAGACCTTCCTGTGCCCATTGAAAAGGGAAGAAATTTAATTCCCATATGTGTGTGTGTGTGTGTGTGTGTGTTCATATGCATACACACAGTTATATGAAACATTTCAATGTTAACCATATTTCTTGGGAAATAAAAGGCAAGAAAAATAAAGGGAAAAATATAATCTGAATCTATTAGTTCTCTGAGATGAATAGTGTTTTATATTGTGAGTCCATTGTGGTTATAGTGGTTCGTCTTTCATAGTTGGTTTTCCCTACAATTTTGTTGTTACCATGTAAATTGTTCTGCTTATTGCATTTTTCATCAGTTTTCAGATTTTTCTGAAACCATGCCCTTCATTGGCAAAGCTTCAAAATATGATGTGGTATCAAAGTTTTTTCATAGAGTAAATGGAATATAATTGAGAGTTTTTTTTTTTTTGATTTTAAGAAAAGCCTACATGAGAAAAAAAAAGAACCTTAAAAATCTCAAATTCAGCTGTAAGGAATGTCTAGGTATAGAGCAGTTTTCCTAATTTATTTTCATAGCACAAGCCCATTGTCCTTTAATTGGTTTTAAAAAGATATTTCAGGAAGAACAGAATTAGTACTGAGCCACAAGTAAACATGGGGTTATTTCTGCAAACCCCAAAGAGAGCTGCAGGAGCAGGCACAATATTTCCCAAGATTAAAATGTTTGCATGTAGTTAATAAATATAATAGAGAAGCCATATTATCAAGGAGGTGATACCTTCTAGTTAGCTACCACCCAGAGACAAATTGAGAAAGAAAAAGGTTATGCAAGGACTTAACTGATAAAGTGAATATAGAGAAATTCAGTTAATTCCAATGTTCTTTTTCAGCTGAGATTTTGATTACTTAATCAGAATTCACTTTTTTTTCCTAGTTTGAGAGATGACATTTTCCTGTTCCTAAGACAGTTATCATCTACTTTTATTCCTCAACACTCTCTGACTCCATCTCCTCCAATGAGTAAGCTATCCACTTCTGAGAAGACTCCTTAAGTTTAAAATGTCCCAACTGAATTGTTTATTTTCTTCACTTCATTCTTTTAGACTTGAAAAAAAGAATGTTTTTATTATTTCCTCTGGGCAGGCATTGTGCTAAGCCCTGGGAATATTAGAACAAGAAAACAATGAATTTAAATTCTAAATGGGGAAAACAAAACACCAAAGGGAACTTGAAAAGAATTGGGGAGTGGGGTATGGAAACTCTGTGGAGGTGGAGTACATGGAAGAGGTGGGTAATTGAGCTCAAAGTAGACTGCATCTCAGCTGGACTTTTCCATGATGTGGCATTTAGTTGGCCTTACAGTTGAACTGTCTCTCAGGGAAATGGAGGTGGAACCACTAATATAGTAGTCACTCTTTATATTTTTTCTTTCTTTTTGCTGGACATCAGTATTTCTTTTCAAATTCTGAAAATCCTAATTGACTTTTTATTCCCATTTCTATAAAAATTAGGCTGCTCAACAATTGAACAAATAAACTATGAGAATATGCTTATAGAGTACTGAGTAATATAAATATAATTCTTTGGTATTCTTTTGGAATTATTTCAAAGAGAGTTCATTTTTTAGAATAACTTTCAAGTTAGCTAATACTTATCTTTTTTTTTTTTTTTTTTTTTCTTGTTTCCTTTGACTGATGATGGGGTAAATCTGGTATGTTTTTACATAACTACCAAGAACTTACAGAGATAAGACATAAGCAAACCAGGTCATTGTGAAACAGAATTACTGCTATATCAAGACTTAGCATAGAGGAGTAGATAAAGTGCTCATCCTGAAATTAGGAAAACCTGAGTTCAAATAAGAACTCATACATCTACTAGCTGTGCAACCCTGAGCAAGTCACTTAACTTAGTTTCTCCAATGGTAAAGAATCAAATGAGGTAATATTTGTAAAACATTTAACACATTGCTTGGCAAATAGTATATGCTTAATTAAATACTTGTTCCTTCCTTTCATCTTATATAGTCATTGAAATGAAATGATCATCACTAAGTCTTATAGTATTCAATATCTTATGTTCACATAAATTTGTTTTTTTTTAAATTTTTTATTAAAGCTTTTTTATTTTCAAAACATATGCATAGATAATTTTCAACATTCACCTCTGCAAAATCTTGTGTTTCAAATTTTTTCCCTTCCCTTTTCCCTCCTCCCTCCCCCAGACAGCAAGTAATTCAATATATTCATACAAATTTGCAGTTTTTCTTATATATGAAGACTTAGCTAATTTATCTCTGCATTCCACTGATGCAAGATTCCATAACCATTGCAATTTTTCATGTAACTTACACTGGATAATAATACCAAAAAAATCCTGACAGGAGAATATTGGACCAAAACTAACCCAAGAATTAATGATAAAGGTGAATTCTTATACTTAGATTTAAAAAAAAAAAATCAGCTTCACAAGTACTTAAATAGTTTAGCGGAAAAGGATCTGGGGGTCTTAGTAAATGATATGTCAGCTAAAATAAACTAATGCAATTTGGGTCACATTAGGAGAGGTACAGTGTCCAGAATATGGTATTGATACCATTTACTCTAATCTTGTCAAAACACATCTGGAGTATTATGTTTAGTTCTGGGTGCTTCTGGTCTTAGAAAAGACATCCATAACCTGGTGAGCACCTAGAGGATGGTGACCAGGGAGATTAGTGGCAAGTTGTGACAGAAATTTTGTTTGAAATCAAGATGACCTGTTTTCATTTTCCATCTCAGATATTTACTAAATGTATGACTATGAGCATGTAACCTAAATTTTTCTTGTGCCTCAATTGTCTCGTCCTTATTATGAGGAAGTAAGAGCTACTGAGGTCTGAGTTCTCTTCTATGATCCCATGACCCTTTTAGAGAAGGGCCTTGAGTTCATATTATCAAACTAAGGATGTTTAGTTTAAGGAACTGAGGCTATTTAGCCTGCATATGACTGAGGTGGGGACTGAAAGATACATCCTAGTTGCCTTCAAGAATGTGAAGGTCTGTTGTGATGGAAGAAGTTTAGATTTGTTTGTCCCTAAATGGTAGACTCAGTATCTCTAGAGTGATATTGCTGAGAAGAAGATTTAGGCTTGATATGAGGAAAACCAGCCTTATCCACAAAAATGGAATGGGCTGCCCCAGGAAGAGGGAATTCCCTCTTACTAGATATCCTCCAGCAGAGATTGAGTGATTACATGCTTAGTATGTTGCAAAGGGTAGTCTTTAGGTATGGGTTGAATTAGGTGGCTTATGAGATGCTTTCTAACTCAGATTCTGGAATTCCTTAGGCTTATAGACTCCTTTAAGAGAGGAGACAAGGGGGAAAAAAAAAACAAACCACTAATTACTATCAAAAAGAGTCTGTTAGTTAGCAAGCATTTATTAAGTCCTTACTGTGTGCCTGACAGCTGTGCTACTAATTAGAGTGTTGAGGATAAATAATAGTTGTGGATTTGTGTTAGTTATATCATGTGTTTGGGTTTACTTGGAGGGTACATGATTACTTTAAAGAACATGATTACTTTAAAGAACCTTTCATATGAAACTTTTAGTGATGAAAGGGACTAAAAAGGTATTTCTTGCATAAAGTGAGAGATTTATACTGTCAAAAGAAATAAACTTTTGCTACTATTATAGATGAATGCTTTAATACAGAATAGGTATAGAAAAAACATCTTTTTAAAATTAAAAATAGCTAATATTTGTGTATATATATCATATATGTATGCATATATTAGATATGTATATATATATATATATATACATTGTGTGTATATATATATATGTATTCTTTCAGATAGAATGTACATAGCTTTTCAGGCAGAATTTGAACAATTTGGGTCAGAAAAAATAATTATAGCTCATATTTATATTTTGCTTACTATGTGACAGGCACTATGCTAAGCACTTTACAATTATCTCATTTGATCTTCATGACAACTCTGGGCAGTAAGTGTTGGTATCATCTTCATTTTACAGATGAGGAAATTGATGCAAAAAGGTTAAGTAACCAGGATTACACTTCTAGTGTCTGTGACCATATTTGAACACATCTTTCTGACTCCAGATCAGCATTTTAGTATACTTTTTCTTTTCTTTTTTGGGGGTATGCTATGGTACCTAATATAAAGACTCAAATTTTTTGTGAATGTATTTTGTGAATATGAATGACCAAATAAAAGATAATTCATTTTTGTGGTCATAGTTTATTGTTAGAGGCAGAAGACCTAGGAGGGCAAGAACTATTTCATTTTTGTCTTTATAGTTCTGGTGCCTTGTTTATAATATAAGCTTAATAAAGGTTTTGTGGATGAAAATGAAATAAACGTATTTGATAAGTTCTTTTTTTTAAGGAAAGATTATAAAAAGAACATTAGATTTTTGTGCTAGGAAGCTGGGTTCAAAACCTACCTCTGATGCTTATTGTTTATTCTGGATAAGTCATTTAACTTCTAAGTTCCTTAACTATGGGATGAAAATAGTACCTATAAATGCCTCAAATGGTTTCTTACATGATCTGAGTGATATAATATACCTAAAGTTCCTTTCAAGATTTAAATTACTTTATTGAAGTCTGCTTTTATGGCAAATTATTGATATTATCTTAAATTTTTTTGATTTGGAATTTATTTTGACCATTTGGCATGTACTTCTTCATAGGATGAATTGGATCTTACAGACAAACACAGAGAAGCCATGTTTGCACTTCCAGCAGAGAAGAAATGGCAAATATATTGCAGCAAGAAAAAGGTAAGACATGGATGTATTTCTAAATGACTTAGCTAATATAGAAATATGTTTTGCATGATTGCAGATGTGTAACCAATATCAAATTGCTTACTATCTTGGAAGGGATGGAAGAGAAGAGGGAGAGAGAATTTGGAACTCAAAATTTAAAGAAAAATATTAAAAATTGTTTTTACATATAATTGGGAAAAAATAAAATGTGAGTTAGAATTCTCAAATCTCTTTCATTTAGCACTTTACCAGAGGCAGTTCTTCATATTAAGTCTTGTGAAAGTATTCAACATATCATCTACTTATATTTTAGTTGTATGAATATACCATTGTAACAGTCTTCTTACCTCTTTTGAATTATCCTTTTATGATCTTAAACTAATGACTGAATCTTCTCCTTAATTTGAAGTATGAAGTTGGGGAAAATAATTTCACTACTCGACTTTAGTTTTGTACTCTATAAAATGAGTGAATTAAAGTAAAACAGGAATTTTTAACTTTTGAGTGTGGGATGGACCCTATTGGTTGTCCAGTGAAGCCTATGGACCTCTCCTCAAAATATTGCTGTTTTTAATTCTTAATTAAGAGAAGTGGTAACATTCAGTTAGGGGTTAATAAAAATGAAGACAAACATTTTTTCCCCATTTAAGTTCACAGATCCCTTGAAATCTATTCATATTTGAAACCCTGGCTAAAAAATCCCTGATGATCTTTATGGTTCTTCCAACTTTTACCCTCTATTTAAAAAAAAAATAAAAAATAAGCAAACAAAAAATCTTCTATCCAGCAGCATGAATTTGCCTACCTTTTGTAAATGTAAATATACACACAGCTGTTTTTTTTGTTTGTTTGTTTTTAAGAATCCCTATTTTCTCCTTTGTCTCTCTCCTCTCCTCTTCCTAACTTCCATTTCCCCTCCTTCCCTACCCACCATTTCCCTACTCCTGGTATTAATCCTAGTCTTGGCTGCCAACTCTCTTCAACTACCATTTCCATCTCCTGTTATGTAAAAGACCTCATCTAGGAGAATGAATCTGAAAGAAAGGAAAACTGACAAAAAAAAAAATTAGCAAGATAAGAGCTTCAGAGACTCTGCTAGAGTGTTACAATACACCACCAGTTCTAGGATTTTACTATGTCAAGTGAAGCGTGCTTATATATCCTTTTACTTTTGAAGAGTATTTTTTAATATAGAAATATTTTCAATATAACAGTAAAAAAGCACACTTTTTAATTGAATTGAAATAATTTATTTAAAAACTATGTGTTTGAAGACTTTTGACAATGGAAAATGAAACTAAAGGTTTTTATTGCTCACTCCTGTCTGTTTATTCCTTGACATTGTCAGACCAAGTTGGAATCTTTAAATTGACTAGCCAATTCAATCAATAAAATTTTAATATGATTGCCTTCCTTTATATTGATTTAACTATTTGTGTGGCAGTTCTTCTTATCATACATATCCAACTACTCAACAATCCTATTTCAATGAGCTGATTGCCCTATTTGATGAATTTGATGTTCCATGGATATTATCAAAAATAAATTTCAAGAATAAGAGGAAAATACATGATATTTTGGGGAAATATTCAAAAATGATTTTCAAGAAAACCAGGTTGTCTTGACTTTGGAAGCAAGGCAGGCTTACACAATGGTATTTTTAAAGATATAGCAACTATATTTGAGTAGAGTTTCATTATTAAAAGCTTGTGGCTTACATGTTTAATAATGCTTATTATATCGTATGCAGAAAATATCTCCTATTCACTATGCTATGGGGGGTTTTTTTGTTTATTTTTTTTTTTTTTTTACACTAAAGGCAACATGGAATGAAATTTGAGGTCAAGAATTACCAAGGGAATAGTAAAAGGCAGAAAATGGGAGCAGATAACTGAGAGAAGGGAAAATTTCCTTCTTTAAAAAAAAATTTTTTTTTTATTACACCCGTGACAATACTTGAAAGTTAATCATGGAAACTACTGACCTTCACATGAGAAAAAGCAGCCTCTGGAGGATAATGACCTCAGACCAACAGCTGCTGCCCATTTTTCAACTTGCCAGTTTACAGTTTCTCATTGTAGTATTCCATTTCATGTGTTGGTGATGGGGGATTTTTTAGCAAAAAAAGTGGATACAGACACTGGCTACTGAGTTCCATCTCTTGATAAATGAGTCAGAGCCAGTTTTCACTAGATATATTGGAATGCAGAGACTCCTATCCAACAACTCCTATTCCATCAGCTTGGATTTGATATGTGACTTGGAAGACAAAAAAAGAGGTCATTTAAGTCCTTTGGAAAGTCACATGGAGCTCATGGATCTGCCTCACTTATCAATGGATGTTAGCATGTTGACTAAAAGGATATTTATGGTTAAAGGCATTCAGATTAATACAAGTAAACTGTTCCTTATGATGTTTAATTAAGATGTATGTGAAGCAAACCAAGATAGATAATGTTTAATTAGAGCTCTCATTAAGCTTGTGATATTTGTTTCCCCAATGTGGTTCCATGTTCTCACTTCAGAAAGAGTTACAAGTCATATATTTGTCATATACTAAAAAGAGAACCTCTTAACTGGAAAATAGTGAATTTAGAGACCCTTCAAACCAAGCTTATCACAAGCAAGTTGAATTAAGCAAACTTTTCATTTTGTGGGTAACCTTATGAAATCACAAATTTCTCAATCTTTTAAGATTAAGAACTGGACAATTATGGAAATTCTCACACATACTGAACATGTGAAGTAAATTCTTAGCTGAAGCCAATGAAAACGTATAATATGTGTTGGTGATAGGCAAAAATTATAAGACAAAAAAAAAGTGAACAGAAATTACATGGATAAACTGCCAGTACCTAAAGGCCTTAAACCCCAGCACAAGAAATTTGGGACAGTGTCCTCTGTGAACGGATCCAACCATTCTGGAGAGCAAAAACTATGCTCAAAAAGTTATCAAATTGTGCATACCCTTTGACCCAGCAGTGTTTCTATTGGGCTTATATCCCAAAGAAATCATAAAGGAAGGAAAGGGACACACATGTGCAAGAATGTTTGTGGCAGCCCTTTTTGTAGTGGCTAGAAACTGGAAACTGAATGGATGCCCATCAATTGGAGAGTGACTGAACAAATTATGGTATATGAATGTTATGGAATATTATTGTTGTGTAAGAAACGACCAACAGGATGATTTCAGAGAGGCCTGGAGAGACTTGCATGGACTGATGCTGAGTGAAATGAGCAGAACCAGGAGATCATTATACACGGAAACAACAAGACTATATGATGATCAATTCTGATGGACATGGCTCTCTTCAACAATAAAATGTTTCAAATCAATTCCAATTGTTCAGTGAAGAAAGCCATATACACCCAGAGAGAGGGATGTGAAATTTGGACCACAACATAACATTTTCATGCTCTCTATTGATGTTTGCTTGCATTATGTTTGCATTATGTTTCCTTTCTCTGATTTTTTTTTCTTGTAGATATGATTTTTCTTGCACAACAATGATAAGTGTGGAAATGTGTATACATATATTCGATTTGTCAAGTATTTTAACATAACTAACATGTAGTGGATTTCCTGCCATCTGGGGGAGAGGTGGGGACTAAGGGGGAAAAATTTGTAATGGAAAACTTTGTAAGGGTTAATTTTGAAGAATTACCCATACATATGTTTTGCAAATAAAAAGTTTTATTTAGAAAAAGAAAAAAAAATACCGCTGGCCAAATGGAAAAATATTCACTGAAGAAAATAACTCCTTACAAAGTAGAATTGAGCAAGTGGAAGCTAATGATTCTTTGAGACATCAAGAATCAAACAAAATCAAAAGAATGGAAAAAAATAGAAGAAAATATAAAATACCTCATTGGAGCAATTGATCTGGAAAATAGATCCAGGAAAGATAATTTAAGAATTATTGGGCTACTTGAAAACCATGGGTTAAAAAAGATCCTGGACACCATCTTTCAAGAAATTATCAATGGAAACTTCCCTGTTATCCTAGAACCAGAGGATAAACTATGAAAGAATCTACCAATCACCTCTTAAAAGACATCTCAAAATGAAAATCCCAAGGAATATTGTAGCCAAATTCCAGAATTATCAGGTCAAGGATAAAATGTTGCAAGCAGCCAGAAAATTACTTTAACTTTTGCCTTTTTTGAGTATCACAAAGATCGAGAGAGATATAGACACAGAAATACATTTTTATGACTTTGAAGGCCAAACAAATCTATAAATGTTAATAGCATAGGTAACTGAGTTCCACTGACAATATTATAACTTTCTTAAAAGTTGTAACACTGTACCTTGACCCTGTATGTTGGCATAGTGATGCCATTTTGGGCCTTTTTGAGAATGGGACAATAACCATTATACCTTTCTTAAAAAGAAAGGTCCAGAAAATATTCTGTCTATATGACTATGGCTGTTTTCAAAAAGGAAATATTTGTGGTTCTTATCTTTAAAAGTAATTCACTTTAAAAAAAATTTCCAATCACAACATACTCTTTTGTTTAAGGAAGCTTTTTTCCCAGCCTGAAGACAGAAACTGCATCTGTTAACAATCTTGGATTTTTAAACCAAAGCTTTTCAAACAATGAACTGTCTAACAATGAAAGGTATCTTGAGCTCTATTTGTTCATTATCAATGTGATTTTTAGTTAAGATGATGATGTAAAGGGTTATAGTGAAACTGTTTCATATAAAGCTCAGCAAATATCTCACATTGACCCTAAAAAGACTAATAGTAAAGAAAACCCAAAAGATCAGAATTAAACTTTTCTGTCCAGTCTGGATCTGCCCAAAAAGAAATACAGAAGCTAGCAGAGGTGGGCAGAAGGGCAGAAGGCAGCTAAAGTTAAGTTAAACCAGGGGGAAGTGGAAAGAAGAACCACAGGAAAGCTAGTATGGTCTATGGGTAAATGGGTTGGCCAAGGTAGGGATGGGAACTAAGCCACAGAAATCTGGATGAACTCCTATAAATGAACCTGAAACTAATTATGTAATGCTTTGAGCAGAGTGTTGCAAGCCATAATAAGTACTAGTAATGGGAGACCTGAAGCTAGATTTTGATTTTTACCTGTTGAAACAGAAGTGGATAGAGACACAAGATATGACTGTGTACAACTTAGCACACTGGGATTCATAGGAGAAGATGGCAAACCTAGCACCTAGCAGTCAGTTCTGGAGATGGAGAGGTGGGGGTCCTAGAAGAGTAATGGAGGGAAGAGACTTGAGACCAGCATCACACTGGACTCTATAAAGACCTCCGCAGGGAATGGAACCAACTCTAGATTGGGGATCATAGAGATGAAAATAGAATCCCATTGAGGACAGAGACCTGCAATGTACCATCTGGACTCTGCAATAGAAGTTAGACATTGAAGCAGAGGGTAGGACCCAGCCATCTCATCTGAATTGGCAGAGGCAAAAGTGTCCATACTTTAGAGGTGATAGAACCAAACTATCCTATGCAAAGGTGTTAAGGACATTAACCTACACACAAATCCTAAACCTAGAATCTAGGCTGAAAATAGGAGTAAAAAGAAGAAAAAATCCACCAAGCACAATGAAGAAGTACTATGGATTAAAAGAAAACCCAAGAGATAAACTGAGTAAAAGAGAGTAATTATCTAGCAACTATACGCAGAGCCTCAGTTGACATCAGATGATAAAACCTAGTCAACTACCTAGTGACTTCCAGCACAGGTGATCAATATATAGGAATTGAAGGAGTTGACAGCAGAAGTAATTTAAGGTTGAAATTAGCAAAAAGGTATAAATTGAGAAAACATAAAGTGGGAAAGGATTTCAGAATAGAAAATAATATGAAGTTGAATAGATTAACAATGGAAAGTGAAGGGAACAATCATGTATTAAGCACTTACTATATGTCAGATATTAAATGAAATTAAATATATCACAAATATGTAAAGCAAATTATGTATTATACATATATTAATGTACAAGTTAAATATCATATACATACAAATTAACTATAGCATATGTATGTAGTTAAATATTTTAAATATTGTTGAGCTTCACAACATTTCTGAGGGATATATTGTTATTATCATTCCCATTTTACAGTTGAGGAAACTGAGATATATGGATTATATAATTTGTCCAGAGTCACTAGCTAGTGTCTGGGGTCAAATATGAATTCAAGTTTTCCTGACTGCAGGTTCTAAGCAACACTCTGTCCACCTGTGTAACTGTTGAGACTGTATGTGTTACACTTGAATATGTTTGAAGATGCTTTCAAAAACTGAATTTTTTTCACCCTCTCTGCTGCCAAGTTCATGTTTGACCTCAGCTAAATTAAACTATTTTCAAGAATCCTTTCCAACCATTTCTACAGATTAGCTGTCCTGATTGTCATGAAGTACTTACAGCTTGAGAGCAGTTTTACTTGAAGGCATTTGCATAGGGCACCACAGCCAGCAATGGTAGTGGGAAATAGCCAGCTAGATCAAGGAAAGGTTTATTTAGTTTTTAATCTTCTGCTTCCTCTTTTGTTGGGTTTTTCAAACCCCTCAGTCAAATCCCTTTCTAAAAAGGAAGCCTCTCTGTCATTTTGGATAAGACATTAAGATAGTATCCTAAACAGTCCCAAATATGTTCTTCCAGCTGCTGGAGTCAAGAGGCACTCCTGTGTGAAAGGGGATAGGGAATCAGTTTTGTCAGAAACAAGATTTAAAGGAATACTTGTGAAAATCTTTGAATTAAAGACAAAAGAACCAGTTCTGTTTTCCATGCTCTTGCCAAGCAGACCAGGTGGCTAGCAGGAATGGAAGAGGAGATAAATCCTGTATTACAGTTGTTCCCAATATCCAAGTGACTTCCTGTAGAAAGACTTTGGGAAGGGATCAGCAGACTGGCTCAGTGTAGAAAGATCTTTGAAAGATAAAGTTTATCAACTACTGAGTACCTGGATGAGAATAGTACTATTGCTGAGGTTTTAAAACCCTAATCCAGGAAGCTAAAGTTGAATCTGTATAAGGAAATTAAATTGGTGTTAGAAGCAATAGAGCTAAGCAATAAGATTTTTGCTTGTCTTTTATCTGTTGGTCAATTGTCTTTCAGTTATATTCAACTCTTTATGACCCCATTTGTGGTGGTGTTTTTGTCAAGGCAATTGTGATTGAGTGATTTGCTCAGATAGTAGTGTATAAGTAATATATATATATATATATGTATAGTAGTAGATAGATAATTAAATATCTGAGGTCACATTTTGACTTCAGGACCAGTGCCCTATCCACTGTGCTACCTAGCTATCCCTAGGGTTGTTTTTGTTGTTTTGGCAAAGATTCTGGAGTGGTTTGCCATTTCCTTCTCAAACTTTTTATACCATGAGGAACTAAGGCAAACAGGGATAAACTGATTTGCCCAGAGTCACCCCATTAATAAATGCCTGAGACTAGATTTGAACTTGGGAAGATGAGTTTTTCTGACCTCCAATTTAGCCCTCTATCCACTGTACCACCTAGCTGCCCCTTTCTATTTCTCAAGAATTGTCTAAATTAAATACAGAGAACGTTAGAGCTCAAAGAACCCACCTCCCATTTTATAGATGCTAAAATGAAGGCCTACATATGCTCATGTTTACATAATAAGTTAGAGATAGACAGAGGAATTAACTCCTTCAAGTTTTCTGCCTCCCAGGACTGAGAAAAATAAGCTGGAGTAGAATATTCCTTCAGTTTCTTTAATGTCTCTTGATTCTTTCCGTTTTCTGCTTGCCTTAGAGGCCAATTGTTGGTCTCCAAACCCAGACGTGAGAAATGGATGGACATTTGTTTTCCACAGTTATGAAAATTAAATTGAAGAAATGAAACTTAAATTAGAAAAGGACATCAAGAAATAACCAAAGGTGGAATTTATCTTCCCCCTCAAAAAATGTAAGTTCTTTGGAGGGCAGGGACTGACTTTTGTGTTCAGGGATGGTGGCTTGAGATTAGAAAAGAATCTTTTTTTTAATTTTTTATTAAAACTTTTTATTTGCAAAACATATGTATTGGTAATTCTTCAACATTAACCCTTACAAAGTTTTCTGTTACAAATTTTCCCCCCTACTCCCCACCCCTCCCCTAGATGGCAAGATATCCACTACATGTTAATTATGTTAAAATACTTGACAAATCGAATATATGTATACATATTTCCACACATCATTTTTGTGCAAGAAAAATCGTATCTACAAGAAAAAAAATCAGAGAAAGGAAACACAATGCAAGCAAACATCAATAGAGAGCATGAAAATGTTATGTTGTGGTCCACATTTCACATCCCTCTCTCTGGGTGTATATGGCTTTCTTCACTGAACAATTGGAACTGGTTTGAAACATTTCATTGTTGAAGAGAGCCATGTCCATCAGAATTGATCATCATATTGCCATGTACAATGATCTCCTGGTTCTGCTCATTTCACTCAGCATCAGTTCATGCAAGTCTCTCCAGGCCTCTGAAATCATCTTGTTGGTCATTTCTTACAGAACAATAATATTCCATAACATTCATATACCATAATTTGTTCAGCCACTCTCCAATTGATGGGCATCCATTCAGTTTCCAGTTTCTAGCCACTACAAAAAGGGCTGCCACAAACATTCTTGCACATGTGGGGCCTTTTCCTTCCTTTATGATTTCTTTGGGATATAAACCCGATGATTTCTTTGGGATATAAGCCCGATAGAAATGCTGCTGTGTCAAAGGGTATGCATAGTTTGATAACTTTTTGAGCATAGTTCCAAATTGCTCTCCAGAATGGCTGGATCCGTTCACAGTTCCACCAACAATGTATCAGTGTCCCAGCCTTCCCACATCCCCTCCAACATTCGTCATTATCTTTTCCTGTCATTTTAGCCAATCTGACAGATGTATAGTGGTACCTCAGAGTTGTCTTAATTTGCATTTCTCTGCTCAATAGTGATTTGGAGCACCCTAGAAAAGAATTTTTTGTTCTCTACCCTTAGTCCTCCTCTCTTCCCTCTTCCCTTTCTAGCATGGAAGCTCCTTAGGGGGTAGAGACTGGCTATGTAATGACGAGTGGAGATTTATGTCCTGTAACTTGTATAACATCCAATTAAAAGGGAATCAGGGGAGAGACATGCTTCAGGATAGGAAATAAAATGTTGCCTTTGGAGTTTCAAAGGAGCATCTCTTCACCTAGGCACTTATTCTTGCAAGAATATAAAATAAATCTTTGCTGCATTCATCAGTGAATCAGTGAAGTTCTTGGTAAGATATTTTGTTTCTTTCACAGAGAAGGAAACACATAGAGAAGACACGCCTTAAGCATTTTGGTGTGTCTCTGTCTCAGTTTCCTCCCCTGTAAATAAAGAGGTTGAACTGGATAACTTATGAGGTTATCCTCCCTGTTCAGAATTAACAATCAAATGTTCAGGCTCTGCCTGGTTTTCTCTACAGTTCTCATATAGGACATGTAAAAGCTTTGTTGGGCAAGCTGTTAATAGGATTAATGGCATTTAAGACATGAAAACCATGAAGAAAGGCCAGCTGAGTGGGAATTATTGTTCTTTGGGGAAAGAAGGTTAAGAGGTCATTGACTTAATAAATTTTCAAGTATATATAAGTAGGTATTGATTGATAATAGTAACCTGCTGTTCTTCAACTTATAGAATGAGAAAAGTCAGTCTTAAATTACAAAATGAGGTTTTTTAAAGAAGAATTTTCTGATCCTTGAATGTACAAGTAGGTTACCAAGGGAAGTAGTAGCATGTCCTCTGGACTTCATCCTCATTCCTAATCTTCCTCCTCCCTTTCCCCTCCCCATACCCTCACTTCAAAGCAAACCCATCTTCTTGTCAATAGAAAGTCTTAATAGTCTGTTGTTTTCATGGATTCAGCTTATATTTATTGAGTGCCAGTCTGCTGGGATAAGCCCTGGAGGGAGTAGATAAATGAATTTATAAAGTATTAGAGATTGATAGGATGCATACAGATAAAAATACACATTATATATACAAATGATTTTATCTTTTCAGAGAATGTGGATGTCTACTGACCAAGTTGCATGGATTTACCTGTCATACAAATGATAGGTTATTGGAGTAGTCCTATTTTTTTAAGTAGAAGATAAGTCCTTCTTTAATTGGGAAATGGGATGGAGAAAAAGGAAATTAAAAGAACATTTTCAGATCATTTTGAGGCAAAAGAGCTGGTGGGGAGTAGTTTTAAATTCAGGTATTGGTTATAGTAAGAGGTTAAATATATATACTTTTTGTTTGTTTTAATCAGCATCCAATCTTCATTCCTTCTAAATGAGCAAAAATACCTCATTTCCTGCTTTGGTGAAGTTCATGATAAAGAAGATTGGTTTGTGAAGCTATGTCATACCATTTATCATCTGTTTTGGCAGTAACTGTGTGATTGTTCTGATCTCAGACTTGATGAAAGTTCCAAGATAGCCTGCAAACTTTCTACAAAAGCATATTAAAATCTTATTCCAGCTTTCACAGCATTTCTTTCCTTTTCATGAATAGAAGGAACTCAATTTAGAACTCATGATTCTTTAATTTTATTTCAAAAGCCAGTGCTACAAAAATAAGTATACAGTGTTTTTAGAGAATGTGCCCATCAGTTGTTCTTGGTGTATTATGTATTTCCCTCCTCTCTGATTGCTGTGTATTCTAGGTCCTAGGCATTAAAGTTGAAAGAACTCTGCAATCCTTTGTCTTCATACCCCTTCTTAAAGATTAAGAAGCTGAGGACCCATAAAGTTGCTTTCCCAAGGTTACCATGCTGATAATGGAATGAAGATTCAATCTTGGGTCCTCTGGCTTCAAATCTAGTATTCTTCTGTACCTCATTGCTTTTTTTTTTTTTTTTTTTTTTTTTACTTGTTTCTCCCAAGTTCTTAAGCTTCCTGAAGGCTATTCTTTGGTCTCTTTCATAGTAATAGTCATGTGAAAACATTTGGGTGCTATAAATATTTGTCTAGTGGGACTAGCAGGCAAGTATCTTAATTCTGGAAGAAAGATAGACTCACGAATCCTTCAGGCTTACCTACAGGGTAACTCTAAAAAGGTTTTCTATTATTATTGTTGCTACTTTTACCGACAATGGCTAACAATTATATAGTACTATAAAGTTTTCAGAGCACTTTACAAATATATTCTCATTTTATCCTCACAACAACCTTCAGAAGTAGGTGCTAAGTATTATCCCCATTTTGTGGATGAGGAAACTCAGAAGACTAAAGTTAAAAGGCTTTGTTCAGGAATCACATAGCTAGTAAATGTTAGGGCCAAATTTAAAGTCAAGTCTTCCTGACTCTGGGACCAATTCTCTATCCAATAGGCCATCACGCTTTCTTTCATTGATTAACTGGTAAAGGGGGAGACATTTCTTCTATGTAGTTGGTAGCAGAGGGAAGAAATTAATAAGAAACTGGACATCCTGGAAAAAATTCTGGAGCTTTCTATTTGTCTTAAGTGCTATGATGTCACCATCCTCCCTCTCTCAAAATCATAAACTACATCCCTCCTGAGAGTGTACCACAAAGAAAATCACCTCCAAAAATAATCTGTTTAGAATAGACCTGGAACAAGGTTCCTATATTTCACTCTTTCCTCCATGTATTCCTAACTGCAGCAATGTACTTTATGAAAACATTTTCCTTAAGTAAATTTTGTCCAAGTAACAGTTTGGGAGGAAATACTGAGCAACACTGGCATTTTCCAGTGATGACAAAAAGCCAACAAGACACTGGAAATCCATGAAGAAGATAAAGCTTTTTTCAGGGTGGTGAAACACCTTTTGGGAACCTAATTTTAGGTATTATTCATTCAATATATTGCCATTATTTAAGTACTATATGTTTAGCCTAGATCATTAGTGATAATTTCAATAATAGGAATGCCAGTAAGCTCTATGGGAAAAATCTGAATCTGAAAGGAAGCCTTAATTCTTACTAGTAGCTACCAAAAGCCTACTAAAGAAAGCTATCCCAATTTGACAGCATCATACATATCTGAAAATAGCATTTAACTCTATCAACTTTGAACATTATAAGTTCAAAATGATGTGGTTTAGTTCTATCTATAAAGAAAAAAATGATATCAGATGCTCAAAGGGTAGGTGAGAAGGAAGTATTAATGATAGTAGTTCTTATGAAACCCAACATCATATAAATAATATTAATAAAAATATAGCAGCTAGCTCAGGGGCATAGTGGATAGAACTCTGAACATGGAGTCAGGAAGACCTGAGTTTGAATGCTGCCCTAGAAATTTAGTAGCTGTGTGATCCTGGGCGAGTCACTTGAGTTCTTTCTGCCTGTTTCCTCATTTGGAAAATGGGGATAATAATAGCATCTACTTCACAGGGTTGTTATGAAGATCAGAAGTTAATAGTTTCAAATCTCAAAGCCCTAGGTAAATACTAAATACCATATCTTAGTCCAGTGGGATCCAAATTCTCTCCTGGGTTTCATCTAACACTTTAATAGTATCCTAAGATTATGTCTTCTCCATTGAGGAATTATGTTATTTTAAGGTTTTCTGTAAATTTCTAACAAGTGAAAAATCAAAGAGAAAAAAAAAAAAGTTATCTCAATTAGCAAGCCCCTGATGCTTGTCTAACCCAGATCTAAATTCTAGAACAATATTCTGTAGACTTGTTCTAAATCCTCACACTTGAAATTTTTACATGTATATTTCTCCCATAAAATGTTTGATTTTTTTTTTTAAAGGAAAAGTTTAGGAGGAAACTAGGTAGCGTAGTGGCTAGAGCACCAACCCTGAAGTCAGGAGGACTGAGTTCAAATCTGAATTTAGACACTTAACATTTCCTAGCTGTGTGACCCTGGGCAAGTCACTTAACCCCAATTGCCTCAGCAAAAAAAAAGAAAAAAGGAAAGATTTAGAATTTCTGATCCTTTCCCTTCAAAGACTTTGAAGTAATTACTGTTTTCTGATCAGTCAATGCAATCACTGTTTTTAAATGTCCAATATGCATAGATATAATAATTAAAGCTAGTGTTTATATAGCATTTAAGGTTTGCAAAATTACTTTCAAATATTATGTCATTTTATACTCAGAATAGCCCTGGGAGGTAGAAGTCATTATTACCCCCATTTTACAGATGAGGAAACTAAGACAAAAATTGTTACTTGCCCATGATCATATGGGTAGGAAGTATCTAAGGCTAGATTTGAGCTCAGGACTTCCTAACCCCAGGTCCAGCACCCTGTCTACTGTATCATCTAGCTTTCCTTTTTGAGGATCTTGTGAAGAGCTTCATGAAAAAAAAAATACTGTATTAAAGATTTTAGGGCATTATAAGTGGATTTTGGAAAATGGAAAATATTTTCCTTATGTACTAATGAGGAGAAAAAGAAACCCTACTAACACTACTGAGTATGAAAACACAGACATAATGATAAGTTCACTTGTCACTTATTGTAATAACAAAGGACAACTCTGCTTCAGTCTGTAACATCCTTTAACTCTCCTTTGAACTTCACTGCCCTCTGGCTTCCATGCCAACTCCAACATATTATGTTTCCATCTTTAGCAGACTCTTGACTGATGGAATACATGAATATCCTGCCATCACCAAAACACAGGAAACTCCTCTGGACGATTCACCATTTCCCATATGTAACTAAATTGCAGGTGTAAAGTATAAAATGTTGTGTCTGCACAATTAAGTCTTGTCTGTAGGACTAATAATTTTAGGCTGATGAGTCTCTATTTAACTTGCATTTATCTTTCTTTTTTGTTCTGGTCAGTATCTCCTTTTGAAATTGTGAAATTCTCTTCAGATTTTGTATAGATAGTAATTTTTAGCATTTAAGATTTGAAAGTGCTTTACATATATATTCTCATTTGAGCCTTGCAACAATCCTGTGGGGTAGGCATTTGAGATTACTATTATCCCCATTTTATAGATCCCCAAAATGAGAGGTTAAATGACTTCACACAGACAGTGGATGTCAAATTGAAATCCATATTGTTCTGATACCTGTCTGGGGCTTCCTCCTCTCTCTGTCCTCTATTCCTAAATACAAATGCATTTGAAACAATTTTAGCAGCTCCAAAGTCCTCTATTAATTTGCTGTTATCTTAGCAGTGAAGATGTTTTAATCCTGACACGCTTTTTGTGAATGCTGTCCTGTAGTCTTCTTGTAATCAGTCAATCAATAAACATGTGTTATATGCCTACATTGTGCCAGATACATAGCACTGGGGATACAAAAAAAGTGGGTAGCTCCAGAGAGATGATCCCACCAGAAACTTATTTCATAAAGCAGATTTTAGTAGAAAGTGTATAGAAGGAGCTCAATACAATGTGGTACTCATATATTCTTTGCAAGTCTTTCTCCTCAGTATTGACCAGTAGTCGACTTCTTCAGTCTGAGTTTGACATAATTTTAAAATCACATATGGCTATTAGTTATTTCTATGAGTAAGAAAAAACAGAATACCTTTTCTAGAAGATAATGAATGCTGTTCTCATTAGTGTATTTCCTCCCTATCTCAAGAATATTTTCCTGACTGAAATCCCAGAATTTGCCTATCATTTACTTCCCTCAATTCTCTCTACATTGTAAATACTAATTTCTAGCAGAGGTTTCCTTAATAGTCTCACATTAAGCATTATATTGCAAATCATAAACACACTTTGATTGTTTTCCCAAGAGCAGGTTATATCAAAACCTGCTTTTTAGCATTCTGACAAACTGGTCTAGTAGCTGCAAATCTGGGAGCAAGATGTGAGGCAGCAAAGATCATTGACTCCATGATTGGATTTCCACATGGTGTTAAGAGTTTATAGATATGTTAAAATGTGTTAATTTACTAACTAGCTAGGCTAAAAATTGCAAACAGACCAAACATGTCAAAGATTTGACAAAACATGATGTGGTATGATGAAGTAATTTATTTTCTATTGTTACACTCTTTTGTGCTTGAAAAGTGCTTGCTGGTATTGTGGTTGTTTGAGCCAGCAAAGTGCTAACTCTGTAAGCTATGTCAGTCCAATAGGATTTCCCTTGAAACCCCAATCCCATCCCCTAACCCTTTAGATTCTTCCTACTATGTAGTCAAAAAAAAAGTAAAATCAAATCAATGTGGATCATATTTGACAACATGTACAACATTCAGTATTTATTGACCCTCACCCTCTTATTCCCCTCTCCCCCATACACACACTCACACATACCTATGTTTTTAAAAGAGATAGTTGTTTCATTGTCTTTTCTTTTCTTTTTTTTTTTTTAAACATACTGCCTTCATTGCCTTTCATTTGAGTTCAGCTACATCTTAATATTTTTATTTACAGGAATGTTACCATTATGAAAGTCTTAAAAATGCATTAAACTTTTGATAGTTTTTCCTGGTATTTTTTTTTTCTCTTCTTCATTCTAGGTAAATTGTTACAAGTAAGTGGTCAATGGAATTCTTTACAGTATACAAGAAGAGCCTTAAAAAGACATTTGGTTTTAAAGTTTGTTCATTGTCACATAATAGAAAAGGGGTAAATGTTTTGATATGATTAAGATTAAATCAATTATGAATTCTCTTTACATATACTATAAATCCAAGAGGCAATATGATACAGTGCATAGAAAACCAATCATAGAAGCAGGAACAACCTGCTTCAAGATCTTGCACATATTGGTTCTGTTTGAGATATTTTGTTTTGTATTGTTGCAGTGTCTTAATAATAAGCTTTTTAGGGACATGATTGTACTAGCTTGAATTACTGTTGGTTGTTTCCCTTTGATTCAGAGAAAAGAGGTCTATCCTTTAGGTAAGGCTTAGAGATCAGCTCTCTGAGGAAGTATATTTATTTATATTTGTCTAAAGAAATCACATAGTTGGTGTGGGCCGCCCCAAGGTTTAGATGATCAGATATCCCATTTTATAGGGTTATGCTGTTCTTGCTTACTTTTGCTTAATGAAAATTCCTAACATCTTAATATGTCTCTGTTAAAAAAAAGTTTTGATACCTTCTTTTTTATATCAAAGTGACTTTGGAATATGTCCTTTCCCTTCCTTATCTAACCAGAGAGCCTACTTTGACTTTATTTGACAATACAGTTTCTCACCTTTCTAAGGAAAGAAAGGAAACATCTTTGTGTCTCCAACTGTGAAAAGCTAAGTCACTGTAAATAGTTTCCTTGTATTATTCTTTCCATTTATCACATTACATAGGAAGTCACCCCATACCCCCTGCCCCAGTTCTGCTTTCTTTAGTCTCCAAGACTTGATACAAGTCTTCCATGTTTCTCTAAATTTCTCATATCAATGAACAGGATGATTTCAGAAAAATCTGGAAAGATTTATGTGATACAAAGTGGAGTAAGCAGAACCAGGAGAAGTATGCACTACAGCAGTATTGTCTGAAGATAACTGGGAATGACTTAGCAATTCTTAGTAAAATGATTCAAGACAGTTCCAAAGGATTTATGATGAAAAATGCTATACATATCTAGAGAAAGAATTGATGGAGTCTTAATGTAGACTGAAGCATACTATTTTTCACTTATTTTTATTTGTGACTTCTTTCACTTGACTAATATGGAAACATGTTTTGCATGATTGCACATTACCAAACTGCTTTACTGACTCAGGAAGGGAGAGGGAAAGAGAAAATTTTGACTTTAAAACTTTTAAAAATGAATGTTAAAAATTATCTTTACATATAATTGGAAAAAATAAAATTTTACAATGAAAGAAACTGGGGCAAACACAGGTTAAGTGCTTTGCTCAAATCACAAAGTTAGTAAATTTCTAAGGACAAATTTGAAATTGGGTTTCCAGGCCCAGAGCTATACTCATTACACCAAAGAATGTATATGGACTTGGTCACAGAACATTTTCATATTAATTAGCAAAATATGGTCTTTTTTCCTCTTTCCTTTAGAGGATTTATTGAAAGAGATTAAAAGGAATGGATGTTTTGGGGCAGCTGATGATTTGGAAGATGAAGAGATTTAGGAGAGAGTGGAAAGAATAAATAAAACTGATAAGCAGAACTTAAGTCATTTCTAAGAGGGTATGAATTACTGGATTCTTTGCCGTTTATGAATAGTTTAGAAGTCATGAATTCATGCAGAATCTGTATGTGACATATACATTCAACAAAGCAAGTTATTGAGAAAAATATTTTAAGGCTTCTGATATTACTTTAATTTGTATGAAACCTCAAATTCAGCTGTGGAGGGTTCCCTCCCATCTTTTCTATTTTGACTACAGTATCTAGTTTACTTTTGATAATCAGTTTAGATTACTGCATTCTTACAACATGTAAAGGAATCTCTCAGTAGAGACACTAATCTTGCTTATCTGGTTTAGAACCTCTCTCCTGTAACAGTGACTACTAGAGCTTAATTTGGGCTCGCCTTCACATGATCTCTGATGTACATGTGATTTTGGTTGACTTTTGGAAATTTGCTTCAGCCCAGAATCATTTTATCCTTTTGTATCTCCAAACTTTGTTGAATAGCTATGGATTTGGGCTTCTTAAATATTCTTGTAATGTTGAAGTTTAGTTAGTAATCCTTTGGAAAGAGGGGGAAGAAAATACAATTAGAATGGGACTAGGGACTGGTATCTAGGTCACAAATCCAGTCATTTTGTTTAGTTATGTAAAAATTGTATCTAGTGCTACTCTGAAGTAAAATGGAGTACAACACCAAAGTCATTTCTCTGGTGTTTGTTCCATCATCTATTGCCTATTTTCTAAATAAATTTCATGGACCTTATTGAATATAAACTTACTAACCAGCTTAATACAGTCATGTGTACCTGAATGCTTCACCCTTTTACTTCAGACTGTATGACAATTCAGTTTGAAACTTATTTTCCTCCCTCAGAATAGCTCTATCTCAAAAGATTTATTTACAATAAAGTATTTTGTGTGTCAACTAGGTGGTTCAATGGATAGAGCATTGGTCTTGAAATTTAAACTCATTTTCTTGAATTTGAAATCTCGTCAGATAATCTGTGTGACCCTGGGCAAGCCATTTAAACCTGTTTGCCTCAGTTTCTCATCTGTAAAATGAGCTGGAGAAAGAAATAGCAAACCAGTCCAGTTTTTGTGTTTGCCAAGAATATCCCAAGTGGGATCACAAAGAATCAGACACAACTAAAAAGTGATTTAAAAAATGTTCTGTTGGTGAAGTATGCCTGGCACATGGTAGGTATTTTATATAAGAACAGAATAAAATGCTCCAAAGTTAAAATAAGTAGATTTAGATTCATGAAAATAGTAATAATATTTTCTTAACCATATTCTTTCATACTGTTACTCATAGTTTTCAGCTATTAAATCAAATGTTAAAAATGTATCTACTACTTCATTAGTAAACAGTAAACAATTGCCACAGTTTTCCCCTCCCCAGAAATGTTTAATAGAAATTGTTTAAATTGTTCTCTGAAAATATAGGACTATGTTTTGCATAATTTCATATGTATAATTAATATCATATTGCTTTCCTTCTCAATGGATTGGGAAGGTTCTAGGAGGGAGAAAATTTGGAACATAATTTATTTTTCAAAAAAAAAAAAGCTAAAATAAATTTTTTTTCTTTTTTTTTCTGAGGCAATTGGGGTTAAGTGACTTGCCCAGGGTCACACAGCTGTTATGTGTCTGAGACCAGATTTGAACTCAGGTCCTCCTGACTTCAGGGCTGGTGCTCTATCCACTGTGCCACCTAGCTGCCCCAATAAATTTTTAAAAAAGAGAAGACAAACAAGAAAATATACAACTATCAAACTAAAGAAGTGTCTGAGTTCTATTTTTTTTTTCAAGCCATGAGATAATTTGGTACTTTTAAGTCTGGCAAAGACTTCCAGTCTTGGTTTGTTTTTTTTTTTTTACACTTTGTACTGATTTTAATTACATGTGTACTATTCTTTAGAAATTCCCAAAAGTATTGTTTTCATATGAAGGATAATTTTACTATAATAACATACATAAACAGGCATCTATAATATAAATATTTGTTAGAATATTTGGAACCATTGACCAATATATTTAATTTCCAATTTACTCACCTGTACACCCCACCCCACCCCCCAACTCCAATTCAGGCTCCAGCCCTAACAATGATTCATAGTAGTGTGTGGGTTTTGAGTTAGTTTTAAGCAAGAGACTGAAGCAGGTTTGGGTTTAATGTCAGGGTTAAGATCAGGTAGCTCAATGGGGCTCTAAACTTCTCACTTCTAACCCCAGGTCTACTATATGTTTCATTTTAGTCAATCTAACACTATTCTTTTCTTCTAAATCCTTTACCAAGATATAGGGACCTCATTTACTTTTCTTTGGAAGGGTAGCTAAATCCTGTGGTTTTCTTCTTTACTCTATTTTCATATTTAGCTACCTCCAAATGAATTTTTTTAACTGTCCCCTAGAGTCTGAATAACCAATATAAGAATACAATACAATTGCAAGAGTATAAGTAGTTAATACTTACCTTCAGTGATAAAAACAGTGCTCTATCACCAGCTCTTCCTCTTTCTCTCCAGGTGTCCTTTAGCTTATCACTTAATGTCTCTCAATTTTCTTGTTTGTAGCATGATGATAATACCTGCTCTTTCTATGTTATAGAGTTAAGAGCACTAACTAAAACCTATATATAAGTGCTTTGAAAACCATGCACTATTTAAATATAGATTGTGTTAATGATAATGATGGTGATGGTGAAAAACCTGAAGTATGATTTAGGACAATTTTTTTGTTTATAAATTTAGTCATTTTGTTATACTGTATTTGGTGCAATTCAGAACCTAGAGACCACTTAATTATTCAGTAAAATTGATTACCTTATAAAGCCTGTCATTTGAAAAGCATCTTTGAAGATATGGTTTTACCATGCAGCTCAAAAGAAGCATGAGATGCACAAACATGGAGACATTTCTACTCCAAATATTCACATGGATGGTTCGTGCCCAAGCTGTGGTAGAGTATTCCAAGCTAGCATTGGTTTTATCGGCCCCAAATTGGACACATTGTATCTTTTTTTTTTAAATTTTTTTTATTAAAGATTTTTATTTGTACAACATATGTGTGGGTAGTTCCCCAGCATTGATCTTTACAAAACTTTCCATTACAAATTTTACCCCCAGTCTCCTCCCCTCCCCTAGATGGCAGGAAGTCCACTACATGTTAATAATGTTGAAATACTTGACAAGTTGGGACAGACTGTATCTTGACCCCAACAGAATGTCACTTTGGTTTTCTTCAAGAACAGACAATTGATTTACCATATAAAATGTATTTGTGTTATTTCACTGTACTATTTGAACCAGAAAATGTCCTTTAGGGGCTATGTTATTCACACTTGTAGATTTCTCAGAGGGGATGACATCAGGAACATGTTCCTAGTCTGGTGGGTAATTTGGAGGATTGATTCAATGACTTGCTACTTGTACTTTACTCTAAAGTACCTGGATATTTAGGAAAAGGAAGGCCATCCATTCACTTACAGCACTGCCCTGGAATAATGTACATATAAACATTTGTTAAATGATATTATTCTTCTGTTATCTAATTTTTTCTTTCTTTTTTTTTTTTCTTTTCCCTCTTTTAGGATCAGGAAGAAAACAAGGGAGCTACGAGTTGGCCTGAGTTCTATATTGATCAACTAAACTCAATGGCTGCTGTAGGTACATTTTATGTGTTATGATAGTAGGGGAAAGCAAGTTTATAGTACAAAGCACTATTGCACAGTAAATAGCCTAGAATCAGAGATGAAGATTTTCATTTGAATAAGACATTCTAATATCATTATCTTTCTACAACCCATGTTAAAATCCTCTTTAAAAAAAAATCAATAAAATATGTTCTCCAATTTGCTCTAAGTTAAAGCATGCAATAAAATAATATGAATTTAACATTCTAACAGGAAATTTAATCTCCTGAAATCTGATTTACATTCCTCTTTAACTTGTATCTTTGTGACTACTCATCTGAATACATGGTAACACCTGGGAAATTAACACATTTTAATATCTGAAATTGAAGTTTTCCACTGATGTTGCATATTTCCTTTATTACTTAGAGTTAATCCCAAGGTCTCATCCATACATAGATTGCTGATCTTTTTAGCCCTCTATTCTTGAAAGAAGCAGGCAGATTCTTCTTTCAAGACTGACAATGTATTTTTCCAGAAGTATAAAATAAAAGGAAATATCAGAATAACTGATAAAATTAAGTTAGCTGAATAGCTTTGAGATATCATTGGGAATCCTCTTGGTACATGGATTCCTAGTACAGTGAACTTATCTTGCCCAAAATGTATGTTTTAAGTACATAGGTCCCTCTATTTGGGTTTATGCTGAACAAGCTTATTATTAATTAAATGTAAAACATCCAACAGAAATGAACCGGCCAAACTTTTCACATTTAATATAACAGCTTATAAAAAGTTGCCTTTTCCCATTTTTACCCTATGTCTTTGAAATCCTTTATGGAGAAAAAAATGTTGTTTGTCATTAAAATGTAATCTTGAACTAATTTTCTTACATATGACTTTCCTTGTTTGAAGTTCTGAACATTATGTTCACTAAATCTTCATCTTCCTTATTTAGAAAGCTCAATATTTTGCTGCTTTGCAAAAGTTTAAAACAAGCCATAAATTCATGATACATGAACCATTCACATTTTTGCTAGACTTTAGAAGACATTTTTTACATATCCTGCTTTCTCCTTTTTGGATGTTCTTATTACCATTATATGTTTTATATTTAATGTGTATATATGTTATATATATGTATTGATGTGTAATATAATAATGTAATATACAATAGAAATATGATAATATTGCATATTAAACAAACTGTTAGTCTGACAAATGTGAATAGTACCATAAAAAGTAAAGGAATAAGCCTCTGCCTTAAGGGCATTCAATCTAAGAACTAAAGCATAATAATTTAGAAAGTGAAAATTAAATCTATTTCTTTTGCAATTGTCACTGATTACATCTTCACATGTTTTGTGTTGTGTTTTTTATGCAGTGTGTGTGTTTTTTAAAGGAAAGAAAAAGACCAGAAAAAATGATTTCATTCTGCTAGTCATTGTCCCAACAGAATGAAAGATTTTTAGTGATTATCAGAAAGTTCTCTGCAGCTGTCCAACCAGTAGGAATAAAGTGTTGCATGTACATTTCATATTTGTAAAAAAAAAAAAAAAAAAAAAAAAAAAAAGGTTTTCATAATTCTTCAGTTAGGTTCTTGGCTCTCCAAAATTGATAGAAAATCTTTTTCTTACTAAGACAATTTTGTTTAATATCAAGCAGTGAAAATTTCTTCTTGATAAGAATTTAAAATTTCTTGGTAAATCCTGTGACTTAAAAAGTATTAAATATTATAGTTTAGAATTTTTATTCAAAATTTTAAGCAAATGAAAATTAAAGATGGGTTATTTTATACTCTTAGACAAATGAATACTGCTTCTTGCCCATTTCCTGGAATGCCTATTACACTCTGAATACTTTCAATATTATGGTGTTTGATTCAGAATCTTGGAATTGAATATTATTGATACTTCAAAGAATAAATTTCTTTTACTTTATTTTGTTTTGTTTACTCTGTTTCCCTCTTTTTTTATCCTGCTTAAAAATACCCCATTGCCCTTTTAATTGGGCTGGGTTAGCTTTAGTTTTTAAAAGCTTTTTATTTTCAAAATATATGCATAGATAGTTTTCAACATTCACCCTTGCAAAACCTTGTGTCCAAATTTTTTCTCCCTAACTTCTCCTCACCTGCTCCATTAGATGGCAGATAATTCAATATATGTTAAACATGTGCAATTTTTCTACACATATTTCCACAATTATCATGCTGTACAAGAAAAATAAGATCAAAAAGGAGGAAAAAGTGAGAAAGAAAACAAAAAGCAAACAAGCAGCAACAAATGTTTGCTTGTGGTATTTAATTATCAAAGGAGTTATTGAAAACAGACTTTACTAATGCTCTGTGGATTCAGTTCAGTCAGTCATAGGTAAGGTGTCTTCACAAATGAATTGATTTTTCACTGCAAATTCAGAGAGTCATGCTTCAGTATCTAAAACTATTTCAGTCATGGGGGCGATTAAATATTCTTTGTTAGATATGGGCTGAATTTTTCAGTGAATGAGCTTCAAGAAACAATGATGGAATTTAGTGTCTTTTTTCTGCAGAGTATTTTCTGTAGCATACTGATAGCTAACTGTCCAACAGCATCACTAGCAAGAAGATAGCTTTTGTAGAAATAATAACATAATAGTATTATTGTGTCTTCTAAATTTACTGTCACGTTATTTGTTGGTTTTTGTGTATTCTAATGAGATAGTCATTTCCTTCAGGACTCATCTCTTCCCTATTTTGAAATGAAATACTTGTATTAAAAAGAAGCAGAGAGAGTCATTCTTGACTTTAAATGATTTAAATCTAACATTGCCACTACTATGTACCTGTGTGTGTTTGTATAAATCATACAGATTTACTAAAAACAATTATAGTCACCCTTTAAGTAATCTATAGAAATGGAGAGGAAAAGAGGATATGAACTACTGAAATCTGCATAAATTAAGTGAAGCCCTTTTTATCCTTTCCTCTTTCTTCCCCAAGAAAACATTTTCTCAAAATACTAATGAAAGTTGTAAAACTAAATTTAGTCTAGTATTGGTTGAGTTGAACCATAAAAAACATAGCTGGTAGCTTCATAGTCTTTTAAGTAATTGATGGCATTGCATCAGTAATAACTTATGAGAGAATGGGAATTAAGAACATTTCTAAAAAGATAAAAATAAATTTTATAAAATAGAGGGGAAAGCCTTTCAATAAGTCTATAAACTTATGAGCATTAATAATAGATTTGCATGTTTAATTATCATTTTCTTGGAGTAATTTTTCAGCTGCTTTTATTTTAGTTCTCAAAAGAACCCCTGCAAAGTAATGCCAGAAATATCCTCATTGCCTGAATAATGTCTTCAAATGATGAGTTGTCTTCCATCTTAGTATTAGGATGGATTTAACTATTCTTTTGATTTTTTTAAAAAAAGAGAATTTATTAACTTTATATGGTACATTTGACCCTGTACAAAAGTTGAATGAGTCTTATTACCTATTCACAAAGAGCTTTTATACACTGAGAAAGCCAGCATATTTTAATATATGTATCTTCACTTGCCTAGCTTTCCTCTGGGACTTGGTGATCTTAAGAGTCAGGGAAAACTCTAAAGGAACCTCACTGAATTTTTGTTTAAAAAAAATCCTTCTGATCTCAAGTACATGGCCTCTTTTTTTAGTTGCTTCTTGTATCCCTATAATATTAAGTAATTTTTTACACTTCAGTCATAGTATCTAACTATAGATTTAATCTTCATTTTATGCAGTCAGAAGATCTATATTATAGTATGATCATGAGGTGCATTTTTGCATATCTATTTCCATATATACAAAGTATTTTCAAATATTTTTTCAATTAAGTATTTATTTTTATTCCTCTCTCTGCAAAAACAAAGTTTTCTTAACCAGAAAGCAAGTAGGCAATAAGCATTTATTGAATCTTTGCTATATACTAAGCTTTTTACTTAGCTAATAAAAGAAGGAAAAAAAGTTCTTACCCTCAAGGGGCTTACATCCTAATGGGAGAATATAGCACACAAGAGTAAGGCATGGGAGAGAGATTCCAGCAAAGTCTGGCTTGGGCTCCTCCTCAAAATGCAAGTCAGAATAATTCATCAATGACCAATTAGGGGAAGGGTTGAGAGAGAAGGAAAAAAAAACTCTTATAGAAAATAAACATAATCAAGAAAAACATTCTATAAACCATTCTCCAATTGATAAATGGTCAAAGGATGTGAACAATTTTCAGATGAAATTAAAGCCATTTCCAATCATATGAAAAAATGTTCTCTATCACTATTGATTAGAGAAATGCAAATTAAGACATTTCTAAGGTGCCACTTTACACCTAAGAAGACAGGAAAAGATAATGATAAATGTGGAGAGGATATGAGAAAACTGGGACACAAATTCATTGTTGGAGTTGTGAAGTGATCCAACAATTTGGAACCATTTCCACAGGGCTATCAAACTATGCATACTCTTTGATCCTTTGTCTCTACTGGGTCCATATCCAAAGAGATCTAAAAAAGGGAAAAGAACCCACATGTGCAAAAATGTTTGTGACAGCCCTTTTTGTAGTGACAAGGAATTGGAAACTGAGTGGGTGCCCATCAGTTGGGGACTGGCTAAATAAGTTATGGTATATTAATGGTATAAAATATTATTGTTCTATAATTAGCAGGATAATTTCAGAAAGGCCTGGAGAGACTTAGGTGAACTAATTCTAAATGAAGTGAGTAGAACCAAAAGAACATTGTACAAAGCAACAGTAAGATTATGTGATGATCAACTCTGATGGACATGGCACTTTTCAACAATGAGGTGCTTCAGATCAGTTCCAATAGACTTGTGATGTATAGAGCCATCTGCATCCAGAAAGGACTATGTGGATTGAAAGTGCAGCACAGCATAGTATTTTCACCTTTTGTTTTTATAGTTTGCTTGCTTTTTTTCTCATTTTTTTTTCTTTTGGATCTGATTTTTCTTGTGCAGCATGATAAATATGGAAATATGTTTAGAAAAATTGCACATGTTTAATCTAAATTGGATTACTTGCTGTCTAGGGGAGGTGGAGGAGAGAAAAATTTGGAACACAAAGTTTTGCAAGAGTGAATCTTGAAAACTACCTTAGCATATATTTTGAAAATAAAAAGCTATTATTATTTTTTTTTAAATGTAGTAAAAACTACATGCCAGCAAAATGAATGAATGAATGTAACTGGGGGAAAAAGAGAAAAATAAATTCTTATTTTCTTTTACCTTTCTGTCACGAGATGAGTATTAGACTTCATTTTCAGTCTTCTGAGACCATGGGTTATCCTTGAAGAGTTCTGAAAATGACTGAAACCTAATAGAAAAGTAATATCTGGATGGTCTTTGGAGTTGGTTGTCATGGGATATGAACCAGAAAAAAATCTTAGTTATAAATTTCTCACATGGCTTATTTTCATTAATTGTGGCAGTAACAGAGCTGTTATTCCTACTTGTAACCTGTGACTTTGTCATGATTTTATTTACCTGTAAAGAGAAATGACTTGTGATTCTACTTCTATTTCACTCTTCCCATAGAGAAAATCCTTGCTAATTTTAGAAAAAGAAGAGGAAGAGGAAAGAAG
>JAJPUD010010193.1:0-41405 GCA_023553655.1 Myrmecobius fasciatus | reverse complement strand
CAGTATTTTTGTTTTTCTTTGTATCCTCAACACATAGCATAATGCCTTGTCACATAGTAAGTGTTTAATAGATGCTTGATGATGATCAAAAAAGTTCATCTCCAAGGTAAGTTCAAGTCTTTCCTCTACTCAACTTCTCAATTTTCTAGACACCTAATAAGCCTTAAGACTATGAGTTACTAAGTGAAATGAATGGAGATTCTTATCTGAATTATTATTTGTAGTTTATTGACCAACCTGTTCCCTATTCCAATGAAATCTCAAGTTTAGTCTGAATTGCTATCTCCATGTCACTTATTGCAGAAATTCCTGTAAAGAAATTGGGGAAATGTGGATCCATTTATACAAGAATCTCTGTAGGAATGGTAAGAATTTAGTCAGGATGTAGCAAATTTTGGCTCTGGAAAAGTAGGGACTACAAATTTTATCTTATCAGGAATTTTTCCCAGAGGCATTTGGATCATTTCCTATGAGATATCTCAATAATCAACATTGAATAAGTATCTTCCCAGCAGTCAAGATCTCAAGCTGTTTAATTTACACAGATAAGAAGTTCTAATAAGTTACTTTAGAAAGTCACTTATGCCATAAGGTATTCCCATTATCTTAAGACATTTCTATTTGGCTAATAAGAAATGATTGTAGGGATTAATGTGTTCTGCATTGCCATTAACAACCTAAAAGGGAGACAGCCACCTTTTGGCCACCAGAGGCCTCCTTGTCTTGTCTCTTCCCTGCTGTCTCAGCTAATTGCCCTCAATGGTTACAACATTCAATATGGATTGTTTTTAACATCTTAGAAAATGACTTTAAGGCAGAAAGTCCATGTGGTCTCCAATTTTTGGACTGTTGCCACATCATGCTGCATTTCACCTTTGATTTAAAGATAGAGAACATGTGGCTTCCTAAAAATGAAAAACACTTTTGCCACATTCCCCAAAGGCTAATGCATGCAGCTGTTAAGGGAGAAATAAAAAAGACACAGTGCAAAAAATCCAAATAGGCAGATATAATGAAATTGAGGGTGGCACTCACCTCTCTGTGACCTTGGAGAGTTGGTGCTGAACACATCTCCCTTCATCTCTTTATCTGTCAGATGAATGATAGCTCAGTGAAAGCATCACCAGACAGTCGACCGGATTGTGAGACAGGAGGGAAAAAAAAAGTTCATTTCACAGTAAAAATCACTTTACTTAAGTTCCATAAAAGTTTTCTGAAAACTTTCTTTTTTATTTTAAGTTTCACCCTACTGACCAATAGAAATAGATAGATAATCAAGTTTACTTCAGCTAATATTTCCCTGTTTATTAAAGAAATTACAAATGGCTTCATGGAATCTCATGGCCTAGAAGAATAGTAATGACTAACCAATGAAAGCAATAAAAGTCAAGGGAAAACAATATTTTATTGAAAATTGAGAGAAAGGAATTTAGTCTTAGTGCCTGCTGTCACACAGAAAAAAAAGTCACAGAGCTGAAAGACAACATCCAAATTGTAAGAGTTCTTTTTTAGACCTACAAATATTCTGGATGTGACTTTTGCTTGATTTCCCTTTTGAAGATTGACTTTATATCTTATGGGTAGGCCAGGATATATGTTTCAGACTCATTAATAACACAATTCCCATAAGATTCTGAAATATTAACTGCTCTGTTATATGATTTCAAGATATCCCAGAATCTGTGAATTTGTCCAGCATGTACAACAAAGAGCTTAGTATTCATCACAGGTTCCTTTCTCTTCTCAGCTTAGAATTTCTATGCTTTCCAGGGCTGAGCCTGGCTAGTGCCTTGAAGTTTTCATGCTGGCCTACTTATTTAAAGAGAGATGGTTGGAAGTTAGACTTCAAGTGAGGAGAAGGATGTCATAAAGTTACCAGCTTAATTAAGCCATTACAGTTTTTAGGGGTTTTTAAACACAGGCAATTTGAATGTATAATTGAGCCCAAGCAAAGCCTCAGCTTGTGTTTTCCTAAGTCTGCTCTGAACCAGATTGTAAGTGAATAAACAGCTGGGAGAACATCCTGCAGAATCCACCAAGCCAGTTCCTCATTTACATTGTGGTCTTGGAGATGAATTTAATGAAGTCTTCTTCTCCCTGACCTGGCATAAAAATGAAGGTGCATGACCACAGGATTTAAAAGTGGGAATGGAAATAAAGGACTGAGTTAAATTCACTTCAATAATGCACCCAGCAAAGGATTTTCTATTTTTGAAGTTGTCCAGTGAATGAAAAACTGGATTTCACATGGAAATCCATTTTGTGTTAAGACAATGGTGATCATTAGAAAGACTTTTGTGACATCAAATCTAAATTTTCCATTTTTTTCAGCTGGTACTCATTATTTTTACTTCTCTATAAGCTAAAACATAAATAGTTGACTATCTTCCATATGCTATTGTTGTTTAGTTATTTTTTTGTTGTGTCCAACTTTGTGACCTATTTGGGGTTATCTTGGCAAAGTTACATGTGTGGTTTGCCATTTCCTTCTCTAGCTCAATTTGTAGAATAGGAAACTGAGGCAAACAGGATTAAGTGACTTGCTAAGGGTCACATAGCTAGTAGCCGTCAGGAATCACATTTAAACACAGGAAGATGTCTTCCTAACTCTAGGCCTGATACTCTATCCACCACATCACCTAGCTGCTCTGTTCTATATAACATTAATTCAAAAATTTGAAGACAGTTATCATTTCCTGCCTAAGCCATATTTTCTTCACTAACATCCACACTTCTTCAATTTGGAGACATTATATTGAATTTCACCCTCTACCAGCACTTCTCTTACTGTTCTACAGTTGATAAGTACTCTTAAATGTAGCACCTCGACCTAAACACAGTTCTCTAAATGTAATTTGATGAAGGCAAAGTATAGCAGGAGAGAGAGAGACAGATGGACAGAGAAAGAGACAGAGAGAGAGAAAAAAGAGTGAAGAGAGAGAAGAGAAGAGAAAAGAAAAGAAAAAAAGAGAAAAGAAAAGAAGAGAAAGAATTATAGGATATGTTTTGCATAACTGAACATGTTTAACATATCAAATTGATTACTGGGGGTAGGATGTAAGGGAGGGAAAAAGAAAATCTGGAACTCAATTTTTAAATGAATGTTAAAAGAGTCTTTACATGTAATTGGGGGGAAATGTGTTTTTTTAAAGTGGGAATCTGTTGGAGTTGATCATATAGGTAATATATTTTTTTATCATTGCTATTTATTGAAGGTATATATAAAATAGAGACTATGAAAAGCAAACATCTGGCAAAGATGATGTCTGAAAAGATCTGACTTTCTGAATTGAAGCAGTGCATAAAGCTATGAACATACATAACTTCAAATGGGATGGTGGGGGGTGGACTAACTCATAGATACAGAAGTCACTTCCTGTCAGATAAAAAGCACATCTTTGTTTTACACAGACTAATTAACTTTTACAGTAGGGTTGTTGATGTTCAATTCTATATCTCATTTGATTCATTCCTCCCTCAATAGATTATTCCTCTATTTCATTACTCTCGCTAATCGGCATTGTTGTTGGAATCCTTATTCCTCAATTGCCTATATTGAACTAGAATATATCTCCCCTGATTCTTCTACACTATTGTCCCCTCTGGACTGTGTTTTATTCTAGTGCAGTAGCTTCTCATCACGAGGCATTATCTTGCCTCATTTTTGTTTGCATAATCCTTCTCAATTGTTTCTTCAACAATAATTTTGTCCATAATATTAAGTCCTTGATTTATATCTTCAATATGATTAGTGATTACTAATTTTTCTTCTTTTATAATTGCTAGTTATTGACAATTTACATATTAGCCAATGACATGTGTATACATATGTATATGTATGTATGAATATAAATCTGTCTGTGTATCCACCTATCTATATTGGCTCTCAGTCCTATAGAAAAATCCTTTAAAGATCTTTTTCATATATCAAGATAAGGTAGAAATGGGTTCATGATTTAGACATAAAGAGTGATATTATGAACAAATTAGAAGAACAAACGATAGTTTACTTCCCAGATCTGTGGAAAAAGATAGAATTTGTGTTCAAAGAAGAAGTTTATTGTCTATATCATATTATTATATTATATTATATTATTTATATTAAATTAAACAATTTTGTACAAACAAAAAATAATGCAGACAAGATTAGAAGAGATGCAATAAATTGGGAAAACATTTTTTACATTGAAAGGTTCTGATAAAGGCTTCGTTTTTAAAATATGTAGAGAACTGACTCAAACTTAAGAATTTAAGCCATTCTCCAATTGATAAATGGTCAAAGGATATGAACAGACAATTTTCAGATGAAGAAATTAAAAACATTTCTAGTCATATGGAAAGGTGCTCTAAACCGCTATTGATCAGAGAAATAAAAAAATTAATACAACTCTGAGGTACTACTACATACCTCTTAGATTGGCTAAAATGACAAGAAAAGACAATGAATATTGGAGGGGATGTGTGAAAACTGGAATACTAATACAGTGTTGATAGAATTGTGAACTGATTGAACCATTCTGGAGAAAAATTTAAAACTATGCCCAAAGGTCTACAAAATGTGTATACTTTTTAATCCAGCAGTGTTTCTACTGGGCTCATATCACAAAGAGATCTTAAAGGAGGAAAAGGGATCCCCATTTGCAAAAATGTTTGTGGCAGCCTTTTTTTTTTAGTTTTTTTTTTAATTTCTTTTAATAAAGCTTTTTATTTACAAAACATATGAGTGATTTTTCTACATTAACCTTTGCAAAAACTTTTTTTTTCCCAAGCTTTTTCCCTCCTTCCCCCCACCCCTCACCCCTAGATGACAGGTAATCTAATACATGCTAGATAGGATAAATTATATGACAAATACAATACATGTATACATATCTATACAGTTATCTTACTGCACAAGAAACATCAGATCTAGAAAGAGAAGAAGAAAAAAACAACCTAAGAAGGAAAACAAAATGCATGGAAATATTCATAGAAAGCGTTAAACTGCTGTGTTGTGGTTCACACTCAGTTCCCGCAGGCCTCTTTCTGGACGTATATGACTATGTTCATCGCTGAACAATAGGAACTGGTTTGAATCACATCATTGTTGAAGAGAACCATGTCCATCAAAATTGATCATTGTATAGTCTTGTTGCTGTGTATAATGTTCTCCTGGTTCTGCTGATTTCACTCAGCATCAGTTCATGCAAGTCTCTCCAGGCTTCTCTGAAATCCTCCTATTGGTCGTTTCTTACAGAACAATAATATTCCATAAAATTCATATACCATAATTTATTCAGGCATTCTCCAATTGATGAGCATCTTTTCAATTTCCAGTTTCTTGCCACTACAAAAAGGGCTGTGTGGCAGCCGTTTTTGTAGTGGCAAGAAACTGGAAACTGAATGGATGCCCATCAGTTGAGGAATGGCTGAACAGTTCTGGTATATGAATATTATGGAATATTATTGTTCTATAAGAAACAATCAGCAGGATGATTTCAGAGAGGCCTGGAGAGACTTATATGAACTGATGCTAAATGAAACGAGCAGAACCAGGAGATCATTATACATAGCAACAACAAGACTATATGATGATCAATTCTGATGGATGTGGCTCTTTTCAATAATAAGATGATTCAGGACAGTTCCAGTGATATTGTGATGAAGTGAGCCAACCAAACCCAGAGAGAGAACTGTGGGAACTGAGTGGGGATCACAACATAACATTTTTACTCTTTATGTTATGGTTTGCTTGCATTTTAGTTTCTCATTTTTTTTATTTGATTTTCCTTGTGCAGCTAGATAAATATGTATACACATATTGGATCTAACACATATTTTTATCATGGTTAATATATATTATATAACTTGCCACCTAGGGGAGAGGGTGAGCAAGAAGGGAGGGAAAAATTTGAACACAAGATTTTGTTTTTGTTTGTTGCTGAGGCAAGTGGGGTTAAGTGACTTGCCTAGAGTCACTCAGCTAGGAAGTGTTATGTGTCTAAGACCAAGTCCTCCTGAATTCAGGGCTGGTGCTCTATCCACTGCACCACCTAGCTGGCCCTGGAACATAAGGTTTTGTAAGGGTTAATACTGAAAAATTATCCAGGCCTATATTTTGAAAATAAGAAGCCTTAATAAAAAAAAATCTTTTCCAGTTAAGTGTTTCCTTTCTAATAATATAAAATATTTCAATTTTATTTAATCAAAATTGTTCCCTTTCTTTCCTATGACTCTTCCCATTCCTTATTTGGTTATCAATTCATCTTTTATATATAATTGCAAAAACTATTCTATTTCTTACTCTAATTTGTTTATGATATGACTTTTTGTATATAGTCATGTATCCATTTGGAAGTTATTGTTATACATTATGTGAGTGAGCACTTAATCTAAAACTAATTTTTGCAATGTCTTCCCAGGTTTTCTAATAGTTTTGTAAAATTGCAATTTTTATAGCATCTTAGGAGTGTTCTTTTATTTATAAAATATTAAGCTTCTAGTTTTGCTTCCATGTGTTCTGAATCTGCTTTATTACAGGGAATAATTTCTCTATTTTAAGTTGGTAACAAAGAATTTTAATGATTAGTAATTTCTAATAAAAATTTACCATGTGCAAAATATAGTTCTGGGAGCCTAGTAAACACTTACTACATTCTTGTTGAATGATTAGCATTGCTTACCTTCACACACTTGCCTCAACTAAGAAAGATTTGGTTCTTCTCAGTGGTACAGTGATCCAAGGCAATCTCTATAAACTTTGGACAGAAAACATGAGGTCAAGTGAGTTTAGTGGTTATGGATATTCTTTATGTTTAGTTTTAGATAGTATTTTTTATCTTAAGTAGGATGTCCATTTATTCTTATACTTTTTAGTGCTTGCAGGAGAAAGAGATTTTATACTTTATCAAAAGATTTGTGTGTGTGTGAATCCATTTATGTAATCATGTAATTTGTTCATTTTAATGATTTGTATTTTATGTAATAATTTTTTCTTCTATTTCTCTCTTTTCATCATTTAGATCCCAATAATAGATTTTTACCCTCTTGGTCCATTTATCCTTACTTTCCACCTTCTGAAAAATCAAATTTGTTTAATGACTAATCTCTCTCTGATTATACATTCCATATTAAATATCCCTTCTCTGTTCTTGCCTTAGTCCTTGTTGAATTAAGTGTTGTTTTTTCTATAAGAATCTATATTTGTATATGCGATCTGCATTTATCTAGTTCATGAGAAAGTAAGGTTTATGTTACCTAATTTTACCATACTTTCTTCTAAATCTTAGAGTCTTCTCATGCATTCTAATGTTGTGAGATAAGTTCTGCCACTCTTTTCAGCTTTCTTCCCTATTTTTTATTTCCTTTCCTTTTTTTCTGTTAATATTGTAGAAATGTAACAAAATTGCTTTCCATGTCTTGACTTACTTACTCGCTTTATGACACTTGAATATATTATGAAGTTGCTAGGGTGAAATTTGTTTCTTTTTCCTCTAATGAACATGTACTTGTAATCATTACATATTTATTTCCAATTGCTCAAATTTGTTTGCCTTTCCATGTTTTACTTGATTCCCATGTTTGCGCTATAAAAATTTCAGTTCTGGACTCTTCAGCGCAGAGAATGGAAAGTCCTCATTATTTAAAAATCCATTGTCTGCAGAGTCAATATGGCAGAGAGGAGACATGTCTTTTATTAAGATCTCCCCATGACCCTCAAACTAACAGCAAATCCAGTCTCTGTACTGGTTTTGAAGTAACAGAATCCATGAATATTGAGAGTGTAATAAATTACCAGCAGATCTAACACCACATACCAAGATAAGATCTAAATGGGTTCATGATCTGGATATAAAGAGTGATTTTGTAAACAAGTTAGAGGAACATAATATAGTTTATCTCTCAGACCTGTGGAGATGGAATAAATTTATGTCCAAAGAAGAACTGGAACTCTTAATTGAAAACCAGATAGATAACTTTGACTATATTAAGTTAAAAAGTTTTTGTACAAACAAAATCAATGCAGACAAGATTAGGAGGGAAGCAATAAATTGGGAAATCATCTTTACATTTAAGGGTTCTGATAAAGGTCTCATCTCTAAAATATATAGAGAATTGTCTCATATTTATAAAAATTCAAGCCATTCTCCAATCAATAAATGGTCAAAGGATATGAACAGACAATTTTCAGAGGATGAAATTAAAACTATTTATAGTCATATGAAAAGGTGCTCCAAATCACTATTGATCAGAGAAATGCAAATCAAGACAACCCTGAGATACCACTTCACACCTGTCAGATTGGCTAAAATGACAGGAAAAGTTAATGATGAATGTTGGAGGGGTTGTGGGAGGGCTGGGACACTGATGCATTGTTGGTGGAGCTGTGAACGGATACAGCCATTCTGGAGAACAATTTGGAGCTATGCTCAAAAAGTTATCAAACTGTGCATACCCTTTGACCCAGCAGCATTTCTATTGGGCTTATATCCCAAAGAAATCATAAAGGAAGGAAAAGGCCCCACATGTGCAAGAATGTTTGTGGCAGCCCTTTTTGTAGTGGCTAGAAACTGGAAATTGAATAGATGCCCTTCAATTGGAGAATGGCTGAATAAATTATGGTATATGAATGTTATGGAATATTATTGTTCTGTAAGAAATGACCAGCAAGATGATTTCAGAGAGGCCTGGAGAGACTTACATGAACTGATGCTGAGTGAAATGAGCAGAACCAGGAGATCATTATACACGGCAACAACAGTACTATATGACGATCAATTCTGATGGACATGGCTCTCTTCAACAATGAAATGTTTCAAACCACCTCCAATTGTTCACTGAAGAAAGCCATATACACCCAGAGAGAGGGATGCGAAATGTGGACCACAACATAACATTCTCATACTCCTTGATTGATGTTTGCTTACATTGTGTTTCCTTTATCTGATATATCGTTTGTGTAGATAAGATTTTTCTTCCACAACAATGATAAGTTTGGAAATATGTATACATATATTCGATTTGCCAATATTTTAACATAATTAACATGTAGTGGATATCCTGCCATCTAGGGGAGGGGTGAGGAGTTGGGGGGAAAAATTTGTAACGGAAAGCTATGTAAGGGTTATTGTTGAAGAATTACCCACACATATGTTATGCAAATAAAATAAAAAATTAAAAAAAATTACCAGCAGAAAAGAATTTCAAACATTATGGGCTCTTTGTCTGAGAATCTACTGGGAGGAATCTGTAGCAGTGTTGGTTACACTGCTCTTGTTGCAAGCCAGTAGATCAGCAGACTAGACATTGAGGTTCAAAAAAATGAAATAACTCATCAATACAAATACAAAAGGCAAATAATAAACCCCTAAATGCCAGAATTCCATGGGACCTGGCTGTGCTAAGCCAACACTGGAAGTTAATCAGCACTGACCCAGCACAGCCACTGCCATCTACAAAGGAAGCTTTTATGACAAAAATAAATCTCAACTTTAAAAAAAATGAGCAAAAAAGCAAAAAGAACTCTGACCATATATAGTTTTTATGGTGAAAGAACAAATTTCAAATCCCAAGGTCACTAAAAGCCAATTGTCTTCAAAGAAAGTCCAAAGAGTAATATGAATTGGCCCCCATTTCACAAAGCTCTCTTAGAAGAAATTAAAAAGCATCTTAAAAGAGAACTAGAAGAAAAAATGGGAAAAAGGAAAAGAGAAATTTGAAAGAGCATTGGAAAAAGGCAACACAAAAATTATCTTGTAGAAAACTCCTTTCAAAATAGATTTAGTGAAATGGGAAAAGTGTATAGGTTTGACAAAATCTATTTGACAAATAGATTTGACAAAAGGGAAAAAGAAAACATCTCCCTGAAAAACAGAATTTGTGAAATGAAAAAAAAATCCATAGAACAAAACAACTCACTTAAAAATTCAATTAGCCAAATAAAAAATAATTAAAATGGTAAATGAAGAAAATCATTCAATAAAAATCAGAATTGCAAAAATGGAAATGAATTACTCAATGAGACATCAAGAATCAGTCAAGCAAACCCCCCGGCCAAAAAAAAAATGAAGAAAATATAAAATACCTCCTTGGAAAAACAACTGACTTGGAAAATAGAACTAGGAGAGAATATCTAAGGATTATTGGACTTCCTGAAAACCATGATGAAAAAAGAGCTTAGACCTCATCTTTCAGGAAATTATCAAGGAAACTTTGCCTGATATCCTACAATCAGCAGGTAAAATAGCCAATGGAAGAATTCACTGAACACCTTCTGAAAGAAAACCGAAAATAGAAACTCCAAAGAATATAGTAACTAAATTTCAGAAGTATTAGACCAATTAAAAATACTGCTATCAGACAGAAAAAAAAAAAAAAACCCAAAAAAACAAACAAAAAAAAATTAAATATTGAGGAGCCACAATCAGGATTACCCAGGACCTAGCAGTTTTCACCTTAAAGGATTGAAGGCCATGGAATCTGATATTCTAAAAGGCAAAGGAACTTGGAATGCAGTCAAGAATAAACTATCCAGCTAAATTGAGCGTTATCTTTTTCTTTAATTAAAACTTTTTTTTTATTTTTCAAAACATATGCATGGATAATTCTGCAACATTAGCCCTTGTAAAATTTGTGCTCCAGTTCCCCTCCTTCTCCCACTCCCCTCCCCTAGATGGCAAGTAGTCTAATATATGTTAAACATCATAGAAATGTATGTTAAATCCAATATATACATACATATTTATACAATTATCTTGCTGTACAAGAAAAATCAAATCAAACCAGAAAAATAAATGATGAAGAAAATAAAATGCAAGCAAACAATAATAAAAAGAGTGAGAATGCTATGTTGTGAAACACACTCTGTTCCCACAGTCCTCTCTCTGGGTGTTGATGGCTTTTTTGATCACAAGATCATTGGAACTGGTCTGAATCATCTCATTGTTGAAGACAGCCATTGCATTTCCCAGTGGGTAGTACCACGCCTGGATGTACTATTGAATTCAGTATTTATTAAGTTGAAGGATATAAAATTTCAATACTACACTTTAAGCTCTTTCCTGTCCATTGACTACTTTCCTCAAAATAACCCAGAGAAATTAATAATATGAATGTCATAAACTCCCATTTTAGAGATGAAGACACTGAGGTTCAAAAAAATGAAATAACTCATTATAATCCATATGTCAAGGATGCCAGACATGGAATCAAATTAGCCTTTTCATTCCAGGTCTCATTTTTATTAGATTACAATGGTGAAGAAAAGATGATAAATAGAATAATCATTCATATCTAAAAAAAATTCTCTGAGTTATCACCTTGAAGCTGTCTTCAGATTATAGAATTCTCCATTTAGAGCTGGAAGAAAATTTGATTCTAGACACTTATTTTTATACATGAGGCAAATGAGGCTCGGGTAAGTTAACAGCTTTCCTAAGGTCAGACAAGCAGTCAGAGGCAGAATAAGGATTTGTACCCACCTACCAAAAATCTCTCTAATTCCAGAGTTCTTTCAATTGTACCATGACACTTTCCTCTCATGCTCATACTTAGCAATCTGTTATTTTCTGTTATATGTCATCCCAGCAAATAGGATGAACTTACACATAACGAGATGCCTATACTGAACTGCCCAGAGCTCTGTCTAGGCCGAATCTTATCCATTTGTGGTGGATTTCCCAAAGACACAAGTACTTGGGACAGCCACTCGGGTCAGTGATTGATCTTAGTTGTTACAGCAGTTTTAAGGCATTCAGCCAAATCACTTAAGTTCAGAAACACAGAGGGGGCACTTGCCTGCGAGATGCCTAACAGCTGATCATACTGATGGGTCTCAGCAAAAAGCATGCCTAAAGGCTGTTAGGCTCTCAGAGGAATTGACTGTTATCAGGGGTGGGTGGTGGAAGCAGGTGATTGGACTGAAGGGACATGTAGCAGCAGGGTGACAAGATCCAGTGGATTAGATTTCCACTCCTTTATTCACAATCTCCAGGGTCTCCAGGGCAGGATTAGTGATATGTGCCTAGTGGGTTTCCAAAATCATTAAGCTTTTAAAGGATGATGTCCTCCAGCTCACAAAAGGAGCCAAATCAGGGAAGAAGAAAAAGGAATGTGTTTAATATCTTTGTCCAGAAGGTTTGAATGCATTTGACTTGAGGGACAAACAATTTTCCTTGTTAAAAGAATCAGTTACATTTCATATTATTTGAAAAGAAGACCTGAGGGAAAAGTAGTTATTTTAAAACCATATAGATATGTGGATAGTTTTCCTGCTTAGTTCTAATCCTTTGGGGCCATACAATTAAAATAGAAGGTCTGGGATGGTTTGAGGAATATATACATAAAAAACTAGCACAGTCATTTGTAATCACATCTTTATTATTATCAGATTATGCTAAATAGAAAGAGGCATGATTCTATATATTAAAATTGAAACTAGATTGAAAACTAAAGGACAAATAAAGTTCAGGTGGGGCCAATTGAGTTCCAGGTGTAGTGGAAAATTATCTTTGTACTCAAAATATTTGCAAGACTTTAGATAAACACAGGGTATATGTAAGAATTTTCCCAGAAATATTTGCAAGTCAAATAAAAAAGATAGTAGTTTCATAATGCTAGAAGCTTTGCAAAGTACTTTACAAATAACTTTGTGTAGTAGGTATTATAATTATTCTGAAAGAGGTTAACCGATTTACAACTATTAAATGTTTGAGTCAGAACTTAAATTCATAATTCTTTGACTCCAAGGCCAGTTTTCTCTCCACTCCAGCAATTATGTCAAACTGAAATTGAAATGAGGACTATTTAATGATCTTTGAGGGCCACTTATCAACTTAGAAAACAAAATATTAACTTCATTTATGTTTTATTGTGTTATTTATTTTGCTAAAAATTTCCCGATTATATATCTTAATCAGCTTCAACAACATTCAGGAGTGTTATGAGTTACATGTAGCCATCAGGTCACATGTTTGACATTTTTACATTCTAACACTTAAGATGGCTTTTAAAAATTACAAATGAAACAAATGCTGCATCATTTTCCATAACTTTCATTGTTTGGATGAGCCACCAGTCAGTCTCAGGGGAGGCAGTGATAACTTTCATTGTTTTCCCACAGTCCTGAAAGGTCCTGGTTTTGATTGACAATTTAGTTAACTAGAGCCAAGGAAGACAGGAACATTGAAGGGGAGAGAATACATTTCCCTTTCCTCCTTGTTGACTTAACACAAGAATAAAGTTCGGGGCACCAGTCTGAGGACATGAAGAGTGCACAGCTGCTTGAGTCCCCTGAATGCATCACCAGGTTTCCTCTTAGACATTTGGTACTCGATTTTCCATAGGCAGGAGCACCCTCAGTTGGAAAATGAGGATACCCTCATTTTTTGTTAGGGATTAGATTTAGTGGCTTCTTGCGTCCTTCCAAATTTGAGATTCTATGACTTCAGAAACAATACTCTGTCCATATCTCTCAAAAGATACAAATGAGCAAAAATATTTTGTAAACATCAAATCACTAGCTAAAAGTGATTTCAAGATATACCAAGGCAAAATGCTTCATTGGCAAAGGGCTAACACCCAGTGATGCTATTTTGTCACTTTGTATTATTTACTTGTAGACTGTTGAGAGTTAATAGATGTTGCAATGACTGGGCATGGACCATATATGGTGGAGATAAATCACTCAAATCAACATAAGCTTTTCTATATAATTTTTATATTAACTTTAGAAATCTACCTCCTTGCCCTCGGCAAAATTCCTGAGACTAATTAGGATAAAAGGAAAATTTCTGCTAGTCCTCTACATTTATTGTGCCATACATGTGCACATACAAAAGCAAGAGGCAGTGTGGTATTATGGACAGCAGAACGATCTGGGTTCAAATCCTTCCTCTGATACATGCTGGCTGGGTGACTTTGAGAAAGTCACCTTTCAGTTCCCCAGCCAATTCACTCAGACTATAATTTGCAGATGAGTTAATGTACCATCTGCATATTTTAGGGAATTTCTACAAGAATTCCCCACACTAATAAAAGCATAATTCCAGAACAAGATTTTTAAAAATGTATATGCTTCATACTGGATGTGGAGAATATTCTCTGCGTTGGGCTATGTGACATTTATTGTCCTTTCTAACTTTGACTTTTTATGACTTTATGGTCTATTTTGCAACTTTGACTAAAGTTGCTCTTCCACATATAACAGCACTAACTGAGAAGCCAAGGTTATAGGGACACAGTAAGTCTTGCAGTTCATTCTCTTCTACCCCTGTGCACACATTAATGTTAAAGTTTAATTATAACATTGAAAATGAATGGGTTCTAAATGTCTTCCTCAGGCCCCAAAGAGAAGGGGATGTTTATTATTCTTAAAGGCTTGCCATTTACCTCAGCCAACATCAGCTGACAGTCAAGGAAGTTGGAATACTATAAATATGAGCTTGCTCTGACAAATCTGTGCCCTTGGGCAAGAGGAGCTGCCATGGCCATTATCAGGTAAAGAGAAAGGCTACTGCAAGAAAAAGGCAAGATAGATAGTTTGGGAATAAGAAGATGTTGGTTCAAATCCCACTGGAGACTAACTACTTGTAAATCACATGGGATCTCTTGGCATTCAATTGTCTTTATCCATAAAATGAGGGAATTGGATTATATCACCTTTGAAGTCCTTTTCAATTCTAGGAAAAGATTGATTTAGAAATACAAAAACACAAAATGTCAGAACTAGAAGGGATCTTCAAGACCAGTTAGTCCATCTCCCTCATTTTATAGGAAAGGTAATTTGCACCAAATGTCTATCAGTTTATTACTCTTTGACTTAGTGTAAACTCAATCCCAAAGTGGTTGGTAAGGATGTCTCTCCTCACTAGGGGAGATCAATGATATGTACCTGAGGGAAGAGCAGGGTGGAGTTGACAAGAGAGGGAGTGAGAAGACAACTTTAATCTCTTCAATCTTTATGTCTTCAATTTGTCTTTGAGTTAAGAATCACTTTAGACTGCAGATACCTCAAGTAATTCTAGGTTCCAACTTCAAGTAAGAAAATGTAAGATGTCAACCTCACATTAGGTTGCTGATGGAAGACTCTGGGAAGAAGCAATCACAAGAGGAATTATTTATTAATATCTCTGTGACCAACTTGCTGTTCTAGAAACTTGGGGAATTTCCTCTGAGTTCTACATGTCCTTCTCCCTCTCCTTCTTCCTTTCCTTCTCCCTCTCCTTCTTTCTCCTTGCCTCCTCTCCCTCTCTCTACCCCTCTCCCTATCCTTCTCCCTTTGCTTTCCCTCTCTTCCTTTCCATTTCTATCATACTCTCCCTGTTCTTTTCCCTCTCTCTCTTCCTCTGACCCCTCCTTGTCTGTTAAGCTGAGTTACCTTGCTCTCAAAGATCTTTTTCACTCTGAATTGTCTGGTATGTGTGTGAAATATATATCTCCATATTTTTGTGTATGTATACAAGCATGCCCATACATATACACATTTATTCTCCTAAATATACTTCCTTTGCCACCAATTTTGGGGGAAAAAGTTTCTTGACTGATTGCAGTTTGTGTGTTCATCGTGGAATATATATTTAGTGGAAAAGGGGTCAAGCCTTAAATATAGAGCTTTGAATTCTGCTTCTCCCTATAATGATCAGTGATCAGAAGTTAGATGGTACCTAATTAGATTTGATGACTAATGAAATTTAATTAAGGAAGCAGATAGATGTAATTCTAGGTCAATATTTCCTCTCTTGGAGGAGGGCAGAATAACTTCAGGCACAAACTTCCTGATTCTTTTCCTTACAGGAATTAAAGTCTCACTTAGAGAAGAATAAATGGAAAGGAGATTAGAGATGTCTATTCTACTTGTCTTCAAGCCACAATCCACAACAACCCCCTCCTACATGATGGGGTCAGCCCTAATAAACTGTGGGCCTTATAAGAGGTTTAAAAAGTTATTTTTGAGTCTCTGAGCATTTAAATAATTAGGCAGTGGTCACATAGCTGCAAAGAATCAGAAGTATCAGATAAATATTCCTTACTCTACAAATGACCTACTATGCCTAATGCCATACTTTCTTGAAACAAAGGAACTGGCACATCAGTGATTTCCTACACAGATAATATCGTGTCTTAGAGAAGGACAAAAAAAAAAAAAAGCAAAAACCAGCCTGAGAACAAGAGGGGTAAGGTGATATGAACAAGGTCAGTGAGTGAGTAACTGGCAGAACTCAGAGCCTAATCTAAACTCCATGATGCTTGCCTATGAGCTTCTTCTCCTGCATTTCCCTCACTTCTCCTGTTTAAATTCCACTTTGATGAGTTGCCTTTTGAAGCCCCCTGCTTTGGAAAAAAAAAATCTGTTTGGCTCACCCACTTTCTCCAAGCAGGAGGCCTATCAACAGCCTTGTGTCCCCTGGTGTATCTCTACTTGCAGATGCTGTACCCTCTCCAGGTGATGGGAACCAGTCAAGAGCAGCACTAAGTGACACACTGTGAAGTGTGAAACCCATATGGGTTTCTTAGTCATTTTCACTCTCTCCATCTCTCTGCTAATGTGTTAAAGGCAATAGTCTGAATCAAGCTAGTACTGTTTACTCCTCTTTCAATAGAATGAGAGTGGGTGGCTTAGGCTGTCCTGATTCACTGTTAAGTTGCATTCCATCTCCATTTCTTTGGATTGTGTGGCATTTTTTTAAGTGTCTTTTAAAAAAAAATTGAAATTTCCCTTCACTTCCATGGTTAATTGGTTTGACAAATTTATCAGATGATGTGGAGAATAGTTTAGAAGAGACCATATTAGTCTCAGTGTGTTAGTGATACAAGTCATACAGCATCAGGCCCATCTGGATTTGGTCGCAGGGCTCTTTTCTGTGTCTGTTGGTCATAGTATTGCTCTTAAAAGGAAATACCAAAATGATTAGTCCTTAAGGTGCTTAGCTCAGAGACTCCTGAGAGGCTGTAAGGGAGAGGAGAAAAAATGGAAGATGTGGACTCAGAAACCTAGATGCTAATTTAATAAGCAGTGATCTCTTTCTGGCCAGAAATGTCCTCATCTATAAAAGAATGCCATAGTTTATGTAATACTTAGGATCCCTTCATATTCTAATATTCATTGAATTTGGAAATCCTAATATGTGCCAAGTGACCCATGTCTTATACTTTTTGTCAAGAACAAAGGTAAACATGAATAAAGTATTTCAATCCTCTCCTTTGTTTCCTGTCTCTCTTCTTTTATAATCCCTTTTACTTTCCTTCTCTTTCCTCTCATTAAAGACTGAGAATAAATTGGAAGGGGCCTTTGAGATAATTTATCTGAGATCTATGAACATTTAAAAAATACTTAGATAAACACTTCAATAAAAATGTTTTACTTTATAGATGTGTAGGTAGATAAAGAAACAAATAGTAGGCTCTGGAAGAGGATGATCTTTTCTATCACAAATTCTTTGGGATTGTCTTGGATCATTGTATTGCTGAAAATAGTTATCATTCACAATTGATCACCATACAATATTACTGTTGGTTACTATGTATAATGTCTTTCTGGTTCTACTTATTTCACTTCATATCAGTTCATGTAAATCTTTCTGAAATAAGTCTGTTCATTATTTCTTATAGCATAATAATATTTCATTACTATCATATGCCAAAACTTGTTTAGCCATTCCTCAATTGATAACTTTCAACTCAATTTCCAATTCTTTACCCTCATGAAACAAACAAACAACTAAAAAAAAGCTGCTTTTTGCACAAATAGATCTTTTGTTCCCTCTCGTCTCTTTAAAAAAAAAAAAATCTCTTTGGAAACATGCTTAGTAGGAGAAATTGCTGTATTAAAGGGTATGCACAGTTTGATTGCCCTTTGGGCATAATTCCAAATTGCTTTCCACCCTGGTTGAATCAGCTCAAAACTCCAATATCAATGGGCAATGCACATAATTAAAAAAAGATAGGTGGAGGAGGGTTTAGAGCCCTGGCCCTAGAACAAAGAAGCTCTGATTTTAAATCCTTTCAAATATCTTTTAGCAAGGCTAGCAGTATCTTATCTTTAACAGATATTTGTGAAGTGTTTTATAAATGTTTGCTATAATTAGATAGCATTATTAAGATAATGTAAAGCATTTTAAAGACTTCTAGATTTCTTTAAAGTGAAAAGAGAATGTCTTTATGATGTGGCCTATGATGTAGAGTTTGACACCAAATAATGTGGTTCAAGGACCAAAATGATATAGGTGATTGTAAATACCAGATAATGTCAGGCATCAAAAGTTGGAGTTTGGTCATGTGAAGAATTCACAATGGCAAGTCTCTCTGGCAAAAGGCAGATTTACTTAGGGGAATAGGTTACAGACAAAAATGAAGAGATACAATGGACACCAGGAATGATAATATGAAATAAAGTTGGGAGAGCATATGAAAGACAAGTTCCTTAAATGAACATAGTACCCAGAAGAGTTAGGTATGAAGAGCAAAAGTGAGGTTGGGAAACATAATGGAGTTAGGAGAGATACTACATGGCATGGGGAAAGGGGAAGGGGAATGGGAAGAATAATGAAGCCAAGAGACAGAATGCTATGGCAGACTGACCCAAAGGAGGAAAGCAGCCATGGAATGGCCTGTAAGTAGATTTTATAGGGAAAACTTAATCTCAAGACATGACTGAGATTCCTGACAGGGCACGGCAAGGTGAGACTGCCAGAGATCTTCACAGAGGGTGGGTCTCTGACATAACTTGGATTTCAGCCTAGATCACCTCCTCAAAGAGTGGGAACATGAAGCTAAACCAATCTCTATCAGGGCCTTCTCCTTGCCTGCCCCAGGGATCAATTCCTCTCCTAACCACACCTAACTTTGAAGACCTCATTATTTAAAAAAGCAACAACCCAATAAATTTTATTTTTGACAATGTTGTTTGAAATATAAAAGTGACTATTTTTTTTCCTACTGACACATTACACGTAGTGTCCTAGGATTATGAGGCTCAGGGCACTAGTTTCTCTTGGAACTGGCTGTACCAGTCCAAATACTGAATTTATTCATAGTCCTAATGAAGAAGTATAAGAAAGTGGCAAAGTCTGAGAAACCATAAGCTAGCCAGCTCTGGGAGTGTTGCAAACAATGCATTCTGCAGGGATCCTTATATAAGTCCCATTTCAATTTGAGTTTGCCATCACTGATCTAGTCCAATTATATTATTTTATAGTTTATACTGAAAGTCAGTACCCTAGATGCCTTGCCCATGATCTATTTATCATTCAATAAGCTGCCTACTACATTTAGAGAGACACTGTGATATGATGGAGAGTGAACTTTCCTCAAAACTAGGAAGATTGAGTTCAGATTCTGACTCTTGACACATACTGGCTGTTTAACCTTTCCATGCTCAAGACAACTCTCTAATTCATAAAGTCTTATGGAGATAGCAGAAAGGATTGCAAACATGCATTAATAGATGAAGTTTTCTCCTCCAGGAGTTCCTTAGGCCAATGAAGTCATAATTTGTAACATACCACTTGATAGGGTTAATATTAAGGATCTCACAGTAAGATATCATATATGTTTTTTAGTTTTTAGCATAACATAAACCAGTCTATACTATATGTAAAATTAACCCCAATCCTTTAACTACAAACCTAATTTTCGTTTTTGTTTGTTTTGTTTTGTTTTTCCTCTTACTACAACCTACTATTGCATGTATACCTTATGTAGCCAGAAAGGCAAGTCCTTTAAGCCTTTAACCTGTTACTCAGAGATTACCAGGCCTTGAGCTTCTAACAAAGGAGACCTAATTCCAACCTGGTTTATAGGACAGCCAAGTGAGCATAAACAAAAAAGCTTGTCAGCATCTAGAAAGAGTTTGCTAAGCCCATAAAGCAAGGGAATCTTTGCTTAAGACTCACATATGTCATTAATTAAACATTTTTATTGTACAGCTGGGTTAAAAAAAAAAAAAACTATTCTGTAAATGCCACTATAAATAATGAATAGATTATCCAATTCCAGTATGATACCCACAAATCTATTCTGGGCCTGTAGGCATACAGGGCACTGATTTAATGCCTTCTGTTAAAATTCCTAGTGCCACAGGCCTACTTAATCTTCAGTAAAAGAAAGCAGATTCATTTCAATTCAATTCAATTCAGTTCAGTTCTATCGAATTCAATCCAATGAACATTTCTAGTCTGCTACATGCAGGGTACAATGCTAGGTAGGCAAAGAGAAAAAGACAGTTCTGTTCTTGGAGAGGTTCCATTGAATAGAAGGTTCCTAGATATGCCCATCACAGGGTAAGGAGAGACCAGGGCAGTGGAGAGATTGGAGAAAAAGTGCTAAGAATGTTTGAAAAGAATGGGAATCTGGGAAGGTTGATGGGGGTGGATCTGCAACCGCAGCAGCAGCATCTATAAACATTTATCAACAATTTACTAAGTGCCAGACACTGAGCAAGCATTAGGGATACATAAAAAGGGGAGGAGGTGGTAGAAGGGGATCTTTGCCAGCAAGATGCTCCCATTCTAAGATGGTTTCAACAGGCAATCAACTAACTATAAGCAGTGCAAATGGAAGGTAATTTCAAATGGAAGGTGCCAGTATTGAGGAGGCTTGGAAAAGACCTCTTGGAGAAGGGGAAATAGAAGTTGAGTCTTCAAAGAAGCCAAGGAAGACTAAAGACTTAGGTGAAGTAGGAGGAGAGCCTGAAGGAAAAAAAGGAACCTAAAAAGCAGTTTTGATAATGCAGTACTACATAAAGTATAATATCCTTTAGTTCGTCTTGTTCTCACATAGTCATCATTTATGTATTTATTAATATTGTTAATGATAATGCTTAGTTAGCATTGTTACATAGTGCCTTAAGTTTTGTTGTTGTTGTTTTTTTGCTTTTTGCTGAGGCAATTGAGGTTAAGTGACTTGACCAGGGTCACACAGCTAAGAAGTGTTAAGTGTCTGAGACCAGATTTGAACTCAGGTCCTAGTGACTTCAGGGCTGGTGCTCTATCCACTGCACCACCTAGCTGCTCTGTGCCTTAAGTTTTTCAAAGTATTTTACATAAATCTTGTTTTAACTTTACAACAATCCTAGAGGGAAGTGCTATTATTATGGCCATTTGACAGATAAGGAAACTGAGGCACAGAGAAGTTAAATGACTTGTTCAGGGTCACATAACCAATAAAAGTGTGAGGTTGGATTTGAATAATCAAACATTAGATGTGATTCCCCCTGGTCACTTGACTACAAAGGCAAGTCAAAAGAGAACTCCAGAGTCATGAGGCAAGAGAATAATTGCCCCCAAATTTGGGGGCAGTCCCAAAATCTGACTGGTATTTTACCTCTCTTTAATATAAAATAGCATTTTCATATTAAAAAGGACAAACAATGGTTATGAACCCACATACAAAAATCGTTTCTATATACTGTGACCTGAATGTTTTTTGATTTTCATGATTATAACTGATTAATCGACTATTTTCCCTGGGCTGATTAGCCTGATGCTGATCAACAGAGATATAATAACAGAATTTGAGAATTGGGAGTCACCTCAGTGGCCAATGGTCAAATTAATACCTAAAATGAATCCCCACTATAATATATGTGACAAATGTCACAAAGTCTCAGCTCTAAGCAGAAGAAACTCTTTACCTTTCTAGGCATTCCATCCTACTTTTTTAAAGTTTTAATTATTAGGATGATTGTCCCTAATTTGCTTAAATTTGCTTCTTTGCAACTGCTACTCAGTGCTCCCAGTTCTGCCCACAGAGGCCAAACAGGATGAGTTTAGTCCCTCCTATATATGACAGACCTTTAAAAATTTGAAGATAGATATTAAATCCTTTTTCTTCTTCCTCCAATCCCAGTCTCCTCTTCACCCAAGCTAAAGATTTCTAGTTCCTTTGATCTCTTTATTCTCATATGATATAGATTCAGGTTAGTTCTCTGGGAAGCAAATAAGACTAGAAGCCTATGATGAGATAATTCCCCTCTGGATTCCCTCTGCTGAATGAATATCAAAGAAAGACTGGGGCAGCAGCCTGAGGATAAAAAACACTTAGAAAGGCTGAAGTTGCTGAAGGCAAAACAGATTATTCAGTCCATACTGATGATGCTCTCTGTACCTGAAGTCCCAGAATATGGTGCAGGATGTTGAACTCTAATGATGTTTGGGATCTTTAATATTAGACTGTTGGACACCAGATACAAGAACTATTTTTTGTTTTCTAGTCCTCCAAGCTGAGCTCTGGGAAAACTGTCCAATGAGTGGGCAGCTAGGTCACACAGCAAGGGAATAGAACACTGGACCTGGAGTCAGAAAGGCCCAAATACAAAGCCAGCTTCAAATACTTACTAGTTATATGCTTATGAGCAAATCACTTAACTTCTCTCTGCCTCACTTCCATTAATTATAAAATGAGTCTCTTAATAACACCTACTTTACTCAGTTTTTACTAGAAAATATCATTTAGTTGTAGGATTCAAGTGAGATAAGATGTGTAAAATGTTTAGCAGAATGCTTAACCCATATTTTTCAACCCTTTCAGTCATGTTTTTCTTTCATGAATCCATTTTGGAGTTTTCTTGGCAAAAATACAGAACTGATTTTCCATTTCCTTCTCCAGTTCATTTTACAAATAAAGAAACCAAGGCAAACAGAATTAAGTCACTTGCCTGGGATCTCATAACTACTAAATGTCTGAGGCCATATTTTATTTTATTTATTTTTAAAGCTTTTTATTTGCAAAATGTATGCATGGGTAATTTTTCAACATTGACCCTTGCAAAGCTTTCTGTTACAAATTTTTCCTCCCTACCTCCCACCCCCTTCCATAGATGACAGGAAGTCCAATACATGTTAACCATGTCAAAATATTTGACAAATTGAATGTGTGTATACATATTTATTTTTTTTAACTTTTTTTTTTTTTTTTTGCTTTTTTGCTGAGGCAATTGGGTTTAAGTGACTTGCCCAGGGTCACACAGCTAGGGAATGTTAACTGCCTGAGATCAAATTTGAACTCAGGTCCCCCTGATTTCAGGGCTGGTGCTCTATCCATTGCGCCACCTAGCTGCCCCATGTATACATATTTATACAGTTATCTTGTTGCACAAGACAAATCAGATCTACAAGAAAAAAAATATGAGAAGGGAAACACAATGCAAGCAAACATCAATAGAGAGCATGAAAATGTTATGTTGTGGTCCACATTTCACATCCCTCTCTCTGGGTGTAGATGGCTTTCTTCAGTGAACAATTGGAACTTGTTTGAAACATTTCATTGTTGAAGAGAGCCATGTCCATCAGAATTGATAATCATATAGTATTGTTGTTGCCATGTATATTGATCTCCTGGTTCTGCTCATTTCATCCAGCACCAGTTCTTGTAATTCTCTCCAGGCCTGAGGCCAGATTTTATAACACAAAGATAAGTCATTCTGATTCCTGGGCCAGCTCTCTATGTACTGTGCCATCTATGCTGACATATGGTAGGTAATTAATAAATAAATACTGGTTCTCTTTCCCTTTTTCCACCTTTCTAAATATCCTGCCTTCCTTGTTTCTTTCCTACCCTGTGCCAGCTAATGTGAGGAAAGATGAGTACTAAAGGAAAGTTGTATTACTATAAAGGGTTAGGAAACAGGAGACAAGGACCTGGAAAGTATCCCTCTGCAGTATGATAGCCCATTGCTACATCTAGGTCACTGGGGTCTTGCTTTCAGTTCACAGTTATTTGAATTTATGCTTTGAGACACCCTTATCTTTGAATTTCTTCCCTATGATTAATCACTATATTAATCATAAATGCTATCACATTGTAGAAATAAAAAAGGAAAATTTGCTTAAAATTGAAACACAAGATAAAATCAGGAAAATACATTAACAGGAAAAAAAAAACCTGCCTGTAATCTTTATCAAGATAACTCTCAACTCACTAGTAGAAGCAGATTGCAATTGCAGCCCAGTCTTATGCTAGCCTCTTTGACAAAGACTGGAGAAGGAGAAGGAAGTAACCAAATTTTGTAACCCCAAAGAATTAGAAACAGAAAAAAAAGGTTCTGTACAATCTTCTCCTGCTTCAGTGTGAGAGAACTACTATGACACTTTTCTTCATCCATCAAAAAGTTTGGTCAAAACATTTATCCATCAAAGGACAATATATGATCTCAGAAAGAGAAAGTCTGGGTTTAACTATCTGCTCAGGTTCCCTGAATATTTCCAAACCTTAAAATATTATACATATACATTATTACTATTATTATCATAATTATCTTAAATGGGATATATTCAGAAGCCAGGAAGAGTAAAAAAAATTTTTTTTCAATACTGTACATTAGAAGGAGAACTGAATATGGATTGAGAGAATTTTCCTGAATTCAAATTCAACCTCTAATCATAATGGCAAGGACATAGTAGACACTCAATATATTCTTGTTGATTAAACCCAACTAATTAATTGATAACTCATGCATAAATAGAGGGTTAGATTAGATTATCTCTACCATTCTTTCCAGTTCTAGATTTATATAGTTCTATGATTCCATAAGTGCCTTATATAAAATGCCTATTGCTAGATCAACAAAAGAAAACAAAAACAAACAAACAACCAAAAACAGAAGTGCAGCTAGGTGGTTCAGTGGATAGAGCCCTGAAGTCAGAAGGACCTGAGTTCAAATCTGGCCTCAGACATTTAACACTTCCTAGATGTGTGATCCTGGGCAAGTCACTTAACCCCAATTATCTCAGCAAAAAAACAAAACAAAACATCAACACACATGAACTAAAGGAGGCAATGCCTATAGGAATAAGGAGGGAATAATATCTGGTTAGATTACATCTGGTATTGTCTTTATTCTTGGCAATTTGAGAAGAATATTGATGAACTGGATAATGTCCAAAGCAGGTCAATCAGGATGTTGAAGGATCTTATATTTATATTTATATTCACAAAATTGTTGAAGTTGAAGAAAAAAAAAGTAAACCTCAATATGATGGGGTAGAATAAGAATGATAGCCATATTTAAGCAATTGAAGGACTATTATATAGAAGGATTTCTATTAATCTGTTTACTTGTAGAGAGTAAAATCTGGTTTTATAGGGCAATCTACTCCAAGATTGTGTAGTTATAATTATGAGGAGGGTTTTCTTCAAGATACATTTAAATTTCTTTCTCACTAATTCATTGGTTTTAGTCCTGTCCTTTGCAACCATGAAGAATAAATATAATACCTCTTCCATAGGAAACCTCCTGGAATATTTGTTGACAGCTACTGTGTGCCCCTTTACTCTTTTACAGGAGAACTGCACCATAAAGACACCTTTGTGTCTTTACATGGTTCTCCTAAGGCATTGTTTTTACTCTCATCCCTATCTCACTTGATTTCTCTGTGTGAGCTTCATGTTGTCAGTCTGAGCCATTTATTAATTTTAGATCACATGGATGGGTTGTTTGATATCCTGTAAGCAGTTGTAACCCTGTCTGCATATTCCTTAAATGTGTGATATTAGTCAACTGGAGACTGAGGAGAGTGGATACACCCATATAAACATTATGGGAAAATCAAGAATAGCAGGAGCTCAAAGGATACAATATACTGACATCATTTTACTGCATGATTTTGGGAAATGGATTTCCCAAATCTGGTCTTCTGGAATAAATAACTTTCTTTATCTATGAAAACAAGTTCATTGGATTAGATGGTTTCTAAGGTCCCTTTTAAATCACCACTTTTGTGGATCTATATTCAAGGGTCTCCATAGAAATTCTTATTGATGGAGAGGGATGGGTACCAAGAAGAGAGTAGCTCATAGGTTTCTTAGGTCAGAGCTCTATGCCAGGTTTTTGCTCATGGAAGTAACGCTTTAGCTACTGCCTTTGTTAATTTCTCATATTTCTTTGATCTGAAAGATGGGAGTATGAATGGTGGAACATTTCCTCATGGTTGCCTTTTATACAGGGAAAGAAAAATAAAATGTTCCCAAGCAGGGTACAGCCTTATCTATTGCTGCTGAGCATCTCCCCAAGGAGAATATGCCTCTTTTTATTATATGTTGTTGATGACAGAGCTCAGAAAAATAGATGGCAGTCTGGCTCCACTTAGATACAGACCTTATGCTAGGAATTGCTTTCCAATTTTACAAGATAGTGATTCAGTATGAACTTGTAAGAGGACGCAGAATATCATAATTAACCATGATAAAGTGCTCACCATCAGCTTCCTCACATATCCTAGCAGCCAGAATGACCTCCCAATAGCTCACCAGAAATGCATGCCAAATGCTCAAGTACCAACTCATGGTTCATTCTTGAAATCTTGTATGTGCAATATCAGATCTATCCATTTTCTGCAACTCATTCCTTTAAAAAGGCTTAGGATCTAGAAATTGAAGCAGTTCAACTTTCTTTAATTCAAGAGAGGATTTCAACAAATATATCTCCATGATTTTTTTATTGATTTTTTAGTTCACTAAAACTAGAAAAATCTATTTTACCCCACTTTCTCTTGCCATATATCTACTATAATATAAATTAATTTATTATTTCATTTGACAAATATTTATTCAGCAAATACTGGGTGTGAAATAATAGGTAAGATTTTCAAAAAATGAATTATATGCATCTCATCCAGAAAAAAAATGCAGTGGGAAACTCTGGCATTTTTAGTCTAAAGATTTTTCTAAATCTGTTTGTCTGTGGATACCTATTCAATAATTAAATGTTAGGTAAGAATTGGGACAAAAGATGCCCTAGTTTTCCATCACAAAAGAGTCAATAAGGGAGGGGAAGTCCCTCAGAGTTCCTGGGCAGAACAGAAAGCAATTGTTATTTGTACTCACTTGGAATCATCAAAACCCAAACAATGAGGTTTAGGCTGGGATTTATTGACCAATCAATGAAAGTCAAAGTGATTTGGGTTTAAAGGCATAGTGAAGTAGTCTATTTGAATCACAATGTTTTGTGTTGTTTTGTTTTGTTTTCTTTTCTGTGTATGTTTCTTTTTTTTAACTTAATAGTATTTTATATGCATTTCCAATTGCATATAAAGATAGCTTTGAACATTCATTTTTGTCAGATTTTATGATCCAATTTTTTCACCTTTTCCCCTTCTTTCTCTTCTTCCCAAGACAGATATAAATCTGACATACATATACAATCATTTTAAAGATATTTGTAAATTAGTTATGCTGTAAAAGAAAAATCAAAACAAGAAAGAAAAAAAAGTGAAAATAGTATGCACCAATCTGCATTGTCTCCATATTTCTTCCTCTGAATGTAGATGGTATTTTACATCACAAGTCTATTGAAATTGTCTTCGATTATTGTATTGCTGAGAAGAGCTGTGTATGTCATAATTGAGCATCACACAATGTTGCTGTTACTGTATATATGTTCTCCTAGTTCTTCTCATTTCACCCAGCTTCAGTTCATGCAAGACTTACATGTTTCTTTTATTTTTTTCCTGAAATCTGTCTGTTCACCATTTCTTATAGTACAATAATATTCCCTTACATTCATATGCCACCACTTATTCAGACATTCTCCAATTCTCAAATTGAGGTATCCCCCTCAATTTCTAATTACAAAAACAGCTGCTGCAAACATTTTTTTTTGCATAGGTGGGTCTTTTTTCCTTTTTTATGATCTCTTTGGGACACAGACCCAGTAAAAGCATTACTGTATCAAAGGATATGCAGTTTTATAACACTTTGGAAATAGTTTCAAATTGTACTCCAAAGTGACTGAATCAACTCACAACTCTATAATGCATTAGTGTTATAATTTTTCCACATTCCCTCCAGCATTTACCACTTTATTTTCCTGTCATTTTAGCCAATTTAATAGACATGAGGTAGTACTTAAGAGTTTTTTTTAAATTTTCAATTCTCTAATCAATATTGATTTGAGCATTTTTTCATATGACTAAAGACAGCTTTAATTTATTCATCTGAAAGCTGCCTGTTATATCCTTTGACTATTTATCAATTAGGGAATGTCTTTTATTCTTTTAAATTTGAATCAGTTCTTAATACATATGAGAAATGAAACCTTGATCAAAAACACTGGCTATAAAAATTGATTCCCAGTTTTCTGATTCCTTTCTAATTTTGGTTGCATCAGTTTTATTTGTGCATTTTTTTAAATTTAATGTAATAAAAATTATGCATTTTTCATTTCATAATTTTTTTTCTGTTTTGTCATAATTTTTTCCCTTCCCTAAAGATCCAAGAGATAAACAATTAGCCCCTTCATCTCCTAATTTGCATGTAGATCATCCTTTATTTCTAAATCATGAATCTGTCTTGACTGTATTTTGGTATTGATGAAGTGTGAGAAAGTTGCATTTCTTCAGAAACCCTAATGCTACCTGGCCTTGGGAGTACCACATACAATGCTGGTCAATCTGCTGATCAGTAAACTGTAGAACTCAAAAATTGGAACTACCTCACTCCTTCCACTTGTCTATTATACCTCTAAACCATAATATAAGCCTATCACCTAATCTTTGTTCATCTTTCCTATAAAATTATTTTCTTGATTCTCACTGTTTGCTAAATTCCCTCAGAAATTAGCCGGCTATCAAACAGTTTATTATTTTCCTGCTTTTGGATCTTTGTTACATTTCCTTGGAACTTTAGCCCACTTCAATTGGCATCATAATTATAATAAATCCTTGCCCCATGACTGGAGCTAGAGTGTGTAAATTTCTTCAACAAACCCACAACACCAATCAAGGGACTCTAATATTCTTGGAGTGTCTTCCATCTAAACATTTTTGTTTCTTTTATACATATTTAAATATCCTTTTTAAAAAAATTTCTCTTTTGTTTAGGAAAATGATACTAGAAATAACAAATTAATCAACCACAGAAATCTCTCGTTTTCAGAAAGCAAGTAAAAATTCAACATTGTTGTTGCTCAATCATTTCAATTGTGTCCAACTCTTTTTTTTAAATTTTCAGTTCATTTAAAATTTTTTTTTATTAAAGCTTTTAATTTTTAAAATATTTACATGGATAATTTTCAACATTCACCATTATAAAACCTTGAGTTCTAATTTTTCCCTCCCTTATCCCCATCTGCTCTCCCAGATGGCAAGTGATTAAATATATGTTAAAACATGTGCAATTCTTCTATACATATTTCCCCAAATATCAAAAATATCATTTATTATCAAAATTGTCCATTTTGCCTTCTATAATGTATTCTAGTTCTTCTTTGGCCACAAATTCCTTCTTTCTCCACAGATCTGAGAGATAAGCTATCCTTTGTTCTTCTAATTTGCTTATGATATCACTTTTTATGTTTAAATCATGAACCCATTTCAATTTTATCTTAGTATACACTGTTAGGTGTAGGTCAATGCCTAGTTTCTGCTTTAATCCAATTTTCCCAACATTTTTTTGGTCAAATACTGAGTTCTTATTCCAAAAATTGCGTCTTTGGGTTTGTGAAACATTAGATTACTATGGTCATTGAATATTTTGTCCTGTGAACCTAACTTATTCCACTGATCAAGTACTCAATTTCTTAGCCAAGACCAAATGGTTTTGTTGACCACTTCTTTATAATATAGTTTTAAGTCTGACATAGCTAGGCCATCTTTGTTTGCATGGTTTTTTGTTTGTTTGTTTGTTTTTGTTTTTGTTTTTTTTAATTCCTTTGAAACTCTTGATCTTTTGTTCTTCCAGATAATCTTTGTTATTATTTTTCTTAGATCTGTAAAATAATTTCTTGGGAGTTTGATTGGTATGACACTGAATAGGTAGATTAATTTAGATAGTATTGTCATTTTTATTATACTCACTAGGCCTGCCTATGAGCACTTGATATTTTCTGAAGAGATTATATCTGCCTTTATTTGTGTAGAAAATGTTTTTGTAGTTATGTTCATATAGTTCCTGACTTTGCATTGGCAGATAGTCTTCCAAATAATTTATATTATTGACAAATATTTTAAATGGAATTTCTCTTCTATTTAAGATTTTTGCATCAATAATCATTAGGGAAATTGGTCTATAATTTTCTTTCTCTGTTTTGACCCTACTTGGTTTAGGTATCAGCACCATGTCTATGCCATAAAAAGAATTTGGTAGGATTCCTTCTTTCTCTATTTTTCTAAATAGTTTGTGCAGTATTAGAATTAATTGTTCTTTAAAAGTTTAGTAGAATTTAGATATAAATCCATCTAGTCCTGGAGATTTTTTTCTTAGGGAGTTGATTAATAGCTTGTTCAATTTCTTTTTCTAAAATGGGGCTAAATATTTAAGTAATATATTGCCTCCTATGTTAATCTGGACAATCTGTATTTTTGTAATATTTATCCATTTCACTTGGATTAAAAGATTTATTGGCATACAGTTGGGCAAAATAGTTGCTATATTGTCTAATTCCCTCTTCACTGATGGACATTTACTCTTTTCATTTTTGATACTTAAATTTTGATTTTCTTCTTTCATGTTTCTAATCAAATTAACTAAAATTTATCTATTTTGTTTGTTTTTTTCATAAAACCAACTCTTGCTTTTATATATTTGTTCGATATTTTCTTACTTTCAGTTTTATTAATATCCCCTTTTATTTTCAGAATTTCAAAGTTGGTATTTAATTGGGGGGATTAAATTTGTTCATTTTCTAGCTGTTTTAGTTACAATCACAATTCAGTGATTTTTCTCTTTCTCTATTTCTTGCAAGTAAGCATCTAGAGATATAAAACTTCCTATGAGAACTGCTGTGGCTGCATCCCATAGATTTTCATATGGTGTCATTCCTTTGGATGAAATCATTGATTGTGTCTATGATTTGTTGTTTCACCCACTCAGTGTTTAGGATTAGATTATTTAGTTTCCAATTAATTTTGGTCTGTTTTTTCCTAATTCTTTATTACATGTGATTCTTATTGTATCATGATCTAAAAAAGATATATTTATTATTTCTGCTTTCTGAATTTGATTTTGAGGTTTTTATGCCCTAATATATGGTCAACTTTTGTGTAGGTTCCATGAACCACAGAGAAAAAAGTATAGTCCTTTCTGTCTCCATTCAATTTTCTCCAATAATCTATCCTAATTAACTTTTCTAAAATTTGATTTTCCTCCTTAACTTCTTTCTCATATATTTTGCGGTTCAATTTATCTAGTTCTGAGAGAGCAAAGATGAGATATCCTACTAGTAAAGTTTTGCTGTCTATTTCTTCTTGCAATTCTCTTAACTTCTCTAGGAAGAACACTTGGTACATATATTTTTAATATTGATATTGTTTCATTATCTATGTTACTCTTTAGCAAGATACAATTTCTTTTCTTATATCTTTTAATTAGATATACTTTTGCTTTTGTTTGATCTGAGATCAGGATTGCTAACCTTGCTTTTTCTTTTTAACTTCACCTTTTCTGCTCCAGCCTTTTACCTTTACTCTATATGTGTCACTCTGCTTTAAATACTTTTCTTGTAAAGAACATATTGTAGGATTCTGGCTTTTAATCCAGTCTGCTATCCACTTCCATTTTATAGGAGAGTTCATGCCATTCACATTCACAGTTAAAATGACTAATTCTGTATTTCACAACATACTATTTCCCCCAAGTTATGCATTTCTACTTTTTTTTCCTCTTTCTCTCCTCCCCAGTATTTTGCCAGATTTCACATCTGCCTCAAACAGTCCTCCCTTTTCATAGCCCCTCTCCCTTTTCCTTACTACTTCTGTTTTCCCTTCTATTAATCTCTCTCTTTCCTTTCCCTTTTTTCCTCCCATTTCCCTATAAGGTGAGGCAAGTTTCTCTGGGAAGCCAAATATATGTGATATTCTATCTTTGAGCCAAATCTGATGAAAGTAAGATCCACACAATGTTTATCCCCCTCCATTCTTTTCCTCAAGCATAATAAATACATCTTCTTTGCCTCTTCATGAAATGTAATATACCTAATTTTACCTTCCTTTTCCTCTTCTTCAAGTACAATCTCCTTTCCACCTTTAGCTTCTTTTGCATATTATCACAACAAAATCCAATTATACCTGCACCCTCTCAAGAGTTATTTCCTTTTTACCTTTTTATGCTTTTCCTGAGTTTTGTGTTTGGAGATCAAATTTTCTATTCAGTTCTGAGCTTTTCATAAGAAACAAATAAAATTCACCTGTATCATTGAATGTCAATCTTCTTCCCTGGAAGTTAATCATTAATTTTGCTTGATAGTTGATTCTTGGTTGCAATCCAAGTTCCTTTCTTTGCCTTTTGGAATCTCAGATTCCAGGCTTTTCTATTCTTTAAGGTGGAAGCTGCTAGGTCCTGGGTCTGTGAGACTGTGTCTCTTTGATATTTGAATTGTTTCTTTCTGGCTGCTTACAATATTTTCTCCTCAATCAGATAATTCTGAAATTTAGCTATGATATTCCTTGGAGTTTTCATTCTGGGATCTCTTTCAGGAGGTGGTTGATGAAATCTTCCAATGGCTATTTTATCTTCTTGTTTCTAGGATATCAGGGCATGTTTTCCTTGATGATTTCCTGATAGATGATGTCTAGGCCCTTTTTTTTTTTTCAACATGATTTGCAGCAAGCCTAAGAATCATTAGATTGTCTCTCCTAGATCTATTTTTCAGGTCAATTGTTTTTCCAATGAGGTATTTTCTATTTTTTCATTTTTTTAATTTCCTTTAACTGATTCTTGATGTCTCATTGAGTTATTCATTTCATTTGTTTAATTCTAATTTTTAGTGAATTATTTTCTTCAGTTACCTTTTTTATCTGCTTAAGGTATTGGTATTTGGCCAATTGAATTTTTAAAATGAATTGTTTTCTTCAATGGATTTTTTTTTTCATTTCACAGATTTTGTTTTTCAAGTAGTTTTCTTTTTCCATTTCATTAAATATATTTTGCAAGGAGTTACATGCTTTTTCCATTTCACTAAATCTATTTTGTAATCTATTTTTTCAGATATCTATTTTTTTGCAAATTCTCTTGCATTTTTTCTGATTTCCTTTCCCCATTTTTCTTCTAACTCTTTTTAAAGATCCTTTTTGAATTCTTCCAAGAGAGCCTTGTGAGATGGGAGTCAATTCATATCATCTTCAGAACTTCATCTAGAGATGATCTGCTTTTAGTGTTCTCAGGGTTTGAAGTCTGTTCTTTTGTTTCTCCATAAAAATTATCTATGGTCAGAACTATATTTGCTTCTTTGCTCATTTTTAAAAGGTTGATGTCTGCTTTTAGGGCAAAGGGGAGATTGTCCAAGCTTTCTCTACAGGTGACAGTGGCTGTGCTGAGTCGGTGCTGACTAACTTCTTGTGCTTAGTGAGCATGGCCAGATCCCACATTATTATTGGGTTCAGGGGCTCATTCTTTGCCTTTTGCATTTGTGTTTGATGTCTTATAGCTAATCTTCTGATCTACTGACTTGCAACCAGGACAGAGTAACCAACACCCTCCTGGTAGATTTCCTGATGCCCAGATTCCCCACCGCCCTGGGTGTTTGCACTGAACCTGCACTTGGCTATCTCCCTCCATGCCTGATTGAAAGAGATCTTTTCTGAAGTTCTTTCAAAATATCTTCTGCTGGAAATTTGTTATAATCCATATATTTGTGGATTCTGTCACTCCAAAATCAGTTCAGTGGCTGGATTTGCTCTTGAGCTAAGAGAATGTGTCTCCTCTTGGCCAACTTGGCTCCATTCTCCACCTCAATATTTTTGGCACCCAACATAGAGCCCACAAATTTTATATCCTCCTTTTTTAAGTTAAGCCTTTTTCATCATTATAACTGGAGGGGGGGCACTTCAAGTACTTAGCAAGTTTGGATGGGTTCTCTGAGCTTTGCACTGCTCTTCAAGTTTTCCTTAACTAGGGATGCCTGGATTTTGAATCTTTTGCCATTTCTTAGTAAATCTCCTTCTTGACAAAGGGACCTTTGCCACCTTTTACCTTCCCTGGGACATCAGAGAAGGCACAGGGTTATACAACTAGGAATTCTAAGGCTTGTGGCAAAGATCTCTAAATCTACTGGAAGGAAATTGAGAGTAAACCCTTCCCATGGATCTCTTAGATCCTCATCTCCTAATTCAGGGTTGGAAATCTCTGGGCCCCCACTCCTCAGTGCATCCCATATTAGGAGCAGGATTCCTTTTTATCTCCCTCAGAATCCTAACTCAATCATCCCTTTTAAACTCTGTCCATTGAGAGAAGTAGTTTATTTTCTGTTGTTGCAATTAGCGGGCTCTAAGGGTGGAATAGTCAAGGAGCATGTGCCTTTTTCAATATCAGACCTTTACCAGATGAAGGAAAAACCTGGCTGTTACTCTGAGGACCCCACTAGATATATTGAAGGGATTAAAGGCATCTCCTTCCAATTTCATCTCACCTGGGGAAATGAAAACATTATTATCTTCTTTTCCTGCATCAAAGAGGTGAAAAAGAGAATCTGGCATATAGCCCAGAAGTTTGGGTTGAGATGGCTAAACCCTTCTCCTCTGCTAAATACCCCTAGAGTATATTACCATCCAAATTGAGGACCCTGGATGAGATTAGCAAGAAGGAAACAGAGAGACAGAAAGACAAGAGATCATTTTTTAATCTACCTCAATGAAGGCATGAAGAAAGGAATTAATAAGCTGGTTAATTATGAAAATCTTAAGGAAGTTACCTAAGGAACTACAGAAAATCCTCTATCAAACTATGCATAATCTTTGATCTAGCAGGGTCTCTACCAGGACAGTATCCCAAAGAGATCATAAAAAAGGGAAAAGGACTCAAACATGCAAAAATATTTGTAGCAGCCCTTCTTTGTAGTGGCAAGGAACTAGAAACTGAGTGGATGCCCATCAGTTGGAGAATGGTTGAATAAGTTATGGTGTATGAATGTTATGGAAAAATATTGTTCTATTCGAAATAATGAGCGGGGGGGGGGGGCAGAGCCAAGATGGCAGAATGCAGACACAACTCTTTGTAACCTCCTCTGACCTTCTCTCAAACCAACAGCAGATTAAGCCTCTGAACTAGTTTTGGAGTCAAAGTGCACCCAAGAAGGAGTTACCTTGGAAGAGCTTCAGAACAGTCTGTTTCAGTCAGGCAGGGGGTCAGTTTGCCCAGCTGATACCGCAGGTTTGGGAGACAGGGCAGGAAGCCAGACCAGGACTCAGAGCTTGGCAGTTTCTAAGCTCCTGGGAAGTTTCTGTGAGCTTCTTCGAAAAAAAAAAGTAGAAGAAAATATGAAATATCTCCAAGGAAAAACAACTTACCTGGAAAATAGATATTGGGGAGACAATCTAAGGATTATTGGACTTCCTGAAATCCATGATGAAAAAAAGAACCTAGAAACTATCTTCTAGGAAATCATGAAAGAAAAGTGCTCTGATGTTTTAGAATCAAAAGATAAAGTAGCCATTGAAAGAATTCACCGATCACCTCCTGAAAGAGACCCCAAAATTAAATCCCCAAGGAATATTGTGGCTAAATTTCAGGACTATCACACCAAATAAAAAATATTGCAAGCAGTTTGAAAGAAATGATTCAAATACCAAGGAACTATAATTAGAATCATCCAGGGTCTGTCAGCTTCCACATTAAAGGATCAAAGGGCCTGGAATCAGATATTCTGAAAGGCAAAGGAACTTGGATTCCAGCCAATAATAAGTTATCCAGCTAGAATGAACATTATCTTCCAGGGAAGAAGATGGTCATTCAAAGATATAGGTGAATTTCACCTATTTCTAATGAAAAGACCAGATCTGAACAAAAAATTTGACCTCCAAACACAAAACTCAAGAGAAGCATAAAAAGGTAAAAAAGGAAAGAACTCTTGAGAACTATAGCTCTCTTATGGGTACTTAGAGAAAGTAGGAATAATTTGATTTTCCTTTGATAATATGAAAAAGAAACTACAGGTAGAAAGTTGATCATACTGGAAAAAGAGGCTAAAGAAGGTAAAATAAGGTAAAAAAGGAGGTAAAAATCAGATAAAATCTCATGAAGAGGCAAAGAAAATCTAATATAATTGAGGGAAAGAAGGGAGGGGGATAAATATTGTGTGAATCTCACTCTCATCAGATTGGGCTCTAAGAGAGAATATCAGACATATTTGCTTTCGTAGAGAAACTTTTCCTACCTTATAGGGAAGTGGGAGGGAAAGGAGGAAAAGAAAGGGAAAGACTAATAAAAGGAAAAATAGAAGAGTTAAAAGAAAGTTGTAAAAAAGTGGGAGGGGCTCTAAAGGGGGGAGGACTGTTTCAGGGAGGAGGTCATCAAAAGTAAAATACTGGGAAGAGGGGGAGGGAGAAAGGGGAAAGAAAAGAGAAAAACATAACTTTGGATATATAAGATGGCAGGAAATACAGAATTAGTTATTTTAACTGTGAATGTGAATGGGATGAACTCTCCCATAAAACAGAAGAGGATAGCAGACTGGATTAAAAGACAGAATTCAACAATATGTTGTTTATAAGAAACACATCTCAAACACAGAGATACATACAGAGTGAAGGTAAAGAACTGGAGCAGAATATGTTATGCTTCAGGCGAACAACAACAATAAAAAAGCAGGGATAGCAATCCTTATCTCAGATCAAGTAAAAGCACAGATATATCTAATTAAAAGAGATAAGGAAGAAAACTATTTTACTAAAAGGTACCATAGATAATGAAGCAATATCAATACTAAACATATTTCCACTAAGTGGTATAGCATCCAGATTCCTAGAGGAGAAATTAAGAGACACACAAGAAGAAATACACAGCAAAACTATATTAGTGGGGGATCTCAGCCTTGCTCTTTCAGAATTAAATAAATCAAACCAAAAATTAAATAAGAAAGAAGTTAGGAAGGTAAATAAAATGCTAGAAAAATCAGGTATGATTGATCTTTGGAGAAAAGTGAATAGAGACAAAAGGAGTTTACTTTTTTCTTAGTATTTCATGAAACTTAAACAAAAATTGACCATGTTTTAGGGCATAAAACCCTCAAAATAAAATGCAAAAAGGCAGAAATATTAAATGTATTTTTTCAGATAATGATGCAATAAAAATCACATGCAATATAAGGCCAGGAGAAAATAAATCAAAATTTAATTGGAAATTAAATAATCTCATTCTAAAGAATGAATGGGTAAAACAGTGAATCCTAGACACAATTAATAATTTCATCCAGGAGAATGACAATAATGAGACAACATATTAAAATTTGTGGGTTAAAGCCAAAGTGTTTATAAGGGGGAGTAATTTTATATTTCTAGATGCTTACTTGCATAACTTAGAGAAAGAGAAGATCAATGAATTGGGCTCACAATTGAAAAACCTAGAAAAAGAACAAATTAAAAACCCTCACTTAATACCAATTTGGAAATTATGAAAATAAAAGGGGAGATTAATAAAATTGAGAATAAAAATTAATAAATTAATAAATAAAAGTGAGATTGATTTTAGGAAAAAAATAACAAAATTAGAAAAAGAAATGATTGATTTTAGGAAAAAATAACAAAATAGATAAGCCTTTAGTTAATTTAATTAGAAAAAGAAATGAAGAAAATCAAATTGTTAGTCTCAAAAATGAAAAGGGAGAACTTTCCATCAATAAAAAGGAAATTAGAGCAATAATTAGGAGTTACTTTGCCCAACTTTATGCCAATAAATTTTATAATCTAAATGAAATGGTGGGATGTCTACAAAAATATAGATTGCCCAGGTTAAAAGAAGAAATAACTTACTTAAATAGTCCCATCTTAGAAAAAGAAATTATCAAATAGCCTCATTTTAGAAAAAGAAATAGAACAAGCTATTAATCAACTTCCTAAGAAAAAAATCTCCAGGGCTAGATGAATTTACATGTGAATTCTACCAAACATTCAAAGAATAATTAATTCAAATATTCTATAAACTATTTGAAAAAATAGGGAAAGAAGGTATTCTACCAAATTCCTTTTATGATACAGATATGGTGCTGATAGCTAAACCAGGTAAGTTGAAAAGAGAGAAAGAAAACTATAGACCAATTTCCCTAATGAATATTGATGCAAAAATCTTAAATAAACTATTAGCAAGAGATTACAGGAAGTCATTTTCAGGATAATACTCTATGACAAGTAGGATTTGTACCAGGAATTCAGGGCTGATTCAATATTAGGAAAACTGTCAGCATAATCAATTATATTAATAACCAAACTACCAAAATCATATGGTTACCTAAATACATGCAGAAAAAAGCATGATAAAATCCCAAAACCCATTCCTATTAAACACTAGAGGGTATAGCAATAAATGGGCTTTTCCTTAAAATGACCAATAGCATCTATTTAAAACCATTAGCAAGCATCATATGTAATGTGGACAAATTAGAACCATTCCCAATAAGATCAGGAGTGAAACAAGGAAGCATTGTATTGTATTAGAAAAGTTAGCTTTAAAGTAAGAGAAGAAAAAGAGATTAAAGATATTAGAGCAGGTCATGAGGAAATCAAATTATTACTCTTTGCAGAAGATATGATGGTATACTGAGAGAATTCTAGACACTCAGCTAAAAAAACTACTAGAAACAAATCACAACTTTAGCAAAGTTGCAGGATACAAAATAAAACCACATAAATCATCAGCATTTTTATATATTGCCAACAAAGTTCAGCAGCAAGAGATACAAAAAGAAATTTCATTCAAAATAACTATCGACAGTATAAAATATTTGGGAATCTATCTTCAAAGGGAAAGTCAGGAACTATACAAACTAAACTACAAAATACTTTCCACACAAAGTCAGATTACCTAATAAGTTGAAAAAAATATCAAGTGCTCATGGGTAGGCCAAACGAATAAAATAAAAATGAGAATACTCCCCAAATTAATTTACTTATTTAGTGCCATACCAATCAAACTCCCAAGAAATTATTTTACAGATCTAGAAAAAAATAGTAGAAAAGTTCATCTGGAAGAACAAAAGGTCAAGAATTTCAAGGGAATTAATGAAAAAAAAAAGGCAGATGAAGGTGGCCTTACTGTACCAGATCTAAAACTATATTATAAATCAGCAGTCATCAAAACCATTTGGTACTGGCCAAGAAATAGAGCAGTCTATCAGTGAAATAGGATAGGACCACAGGACAACCTAGGCAATAACTATTGCAATCTAGTGTTTGACAAACCAAAGACCCCACCTTTTCGGGTAAGAATTCACTATTTGATAAAAACTGCTGGGAAAATGGGAAACTAATATGGAAGAAATTAGTGTTTGACCCATACCTAACACCACATACAAAGATAAGATCTAAATGGGTTCATGATTTAGATATAAAGAATAATATTATAAGCAAATTAGAGGAACATAGGACAGTTTATTTCTCAGATCTGTGGAGAAGGAAGGAATTTGTGTCCAAAGAACAACTGGAACTCTTAGTTGAACACCAGGCAGAAAATTTTGATTACATTAAGTTAAAACATTTTTGTACAAATAAAACTAATGCAGACAAGAGTAGGAGGGAAGCAATAAATTAGGAAATTATCTTTTCATTTAAGTGCTATAATAAAGGCCTCATTTCTAAAATATACAGAGAATTGACTCAAATTTATAAGAATTCAAGCCACTCTCCAATAGATAAATGGTGAAAAGATATGAACAGACAATTTTTAGATGATGAAATTAAATCTATTTCTAGTCATATAAAAAGGTGCTCCAAATCACTATTGATCAGAGAAATGCAAATTAAGACAACTCTGAGATACCACTACACACCTGTCAGATTAGCTAAAATGACAGGAAAAGATAATAACCAATGTTGGAGGGGATGTGGAAAAACTGGGACATTGATACATTGTTGGTGGAACTGTGAATGGATCCAATCATTCAAGAATGATTGTGGCAGCCCTTTTTGTAGTGGTTAGAAACTGGAAACTGAATGGATGCCCATCAATTGGAGAATGGCTGAATAAATTATGGTATATGGTAGTATGGAATATTATTGTTCCTTAAGAAGCAACCAGCAGGATGATTTCAGAGAGGCCTGGAGAGACATGCATGAACTGATGTTAAGTGAAATGAGTAGAACCAGGAAACCATTATACATGGCAATAACAGGACTATATGATGATCAATTCTGATGGATGTGGTTCACTTCAATGAGATGTTTCAAACCAGTTCCAATTCTTTAATGATGAAGAAAGCCATCTACACCCAGGGAGAGGACTGTGAATTCTGAGTGTGGACCACAAGATAGCATTTTCACATTTTCCGTTGATGTTTATTTGCATTTTGTTTTCCTTCTGAGGTTTTTTTTTTCTCTTGTAGATAGGATTTTTCTTGTATAGCAAGATAACTGTATAAATATATGTACACATATTCGATTTGTCATGTATTTTAACATAATTAACATGTATTAGGCTACCTGCCATCTAGTAGAGGGAATTGGGGGAATGAGGGAAAAATTTGTAACAGAAGGCTTAGCAAAGGTCAAGTTGAAAAATTATTCTTGCATATGTTTTACAAATAAAAAGCTTTAATTTAAAAAAACGCAAGAGAACATTGTACACAGAAACAGCAAGGTTATAAGATGATAAATTCTGATGGATGTGGCTCTTTTTAAGAGCAAGGTGTTTCAGATCAATCCCAATGGTCTTGTGATGGAGAAAGTTATCTGCACTCAAAGAGAGGGCTGTGGGGACTGAGTATAGATCACAACATAATATTTTCACCTTTTATTGTTGTTTGCTTATATTTTGTTTTCTTTCTCTTTTCTTTTCCTTTTTGATTTGAATTTTTCTCATGCATCACGATAATTGTGAAATATTTGTAGAAGAATTGCACATGTTTAACATGTATTGGATTACTTTCCATTTAGGGGAAGGGGTGGAAGCAAAGGAGGGAGAAAAAATTGAACACAAAGTTTTCCAAGGGTGAATGTTGAATACTTTATGTATGTGTTTTGAAAATAAAATGTTTTGGGGCAGAGCCAAGATGGCGGAGTGAAAAGGTGACTCTCTGCTTCCTCCTCCGAACTTCTTTCAAATCAACAATAAAATAAGCCTCTGAACTGATCTTCAAGTCAACGAATCAGGAAATATTTGTTTACTGCTTGCAGATATCTCTGAAAAATTTCACATCAGGTTTGTCTAGCTCAGACAGAGGGATAAACAGAGGACTCTGGTGTCAGAGAACTCTGGTGTAGGGCAGAAGTGAGGGTAGGACTCAGCTCAGCTCAGCTCATCCTGGCAAAAAACTCCAAACTCCAAACTCCAAATTCCAAACACCTGGAGTTTATCTGAGGCACTGGGTTCACTCTACCCTGATTGGGGGCAGGTGTTACGGCAAACTTGCCTTGTTTAAGGAGTAATTCTGTTTTAGTCCTAGCCCTCACCGGCCCAGCACCTTAAATTAATCCGCCAAAGTGCCCCAGGGCAAAATCTTCAGCCGGCCGTTTCAGCCACCGTTTTTTTTCCCCTACCTTAAAGAGATATCCACGCTGTCTAAAAAAAAAAAAAAA